>KV724595.1:1675-18016 GCA_000500205.2 Phytophthora lateralis | reverse complement strand
TGCTCCATCGCCGGAGTGATCGACGAATCCAACGCGCCGCCCAACTGCTCCATCACTGCACTGCTCGACGGCTTCATCACCGCACCCGACCGCTTCGTCACTGCGCCCATCTGTCGCCTCACCACTGCATTGCCTGATGGGTCCACCTTCCGCCTCACTGCTACGCTTCGTGACGACCCCACGTTTAGCCGGGCATGTGCCGACGACAGCAAACGCCGCTCTGGAGCTGATCCACCGAAAAAGCAGCGCGGAAAGTCCTTGACGAACTTACCATACGCCCGCTTGAGAGATGCGAGACGCAGCCGAAGCTCGGCAGCTGTCCGCTTAGACTTGGTCATGCGACGCACCACGTAAGCCCATGTGATCCGAATGCCTTCCTCCTCAAACTCGTAGGCAATCTGAACGAGTTGTTTGTCTTCCCAATCGAGAAAGCTGGTGCGCATGGCAGAAGTAGTGCGTGTGTCTTAATTTAACTATAGCTCCACTGCAACTAAATGATGCATGTGTATAGCTGTTTGTAAGGCCACAGTGACTGGCGCTGAGGGGAGGGTTGATTCGGTAAGATAAAAAAAATGATGAGGGATCCTCAGTTTATGAACGCAAATGGGTGACGTCGCACGTATTTTATGAGCCAGACCAATGCATGCGCTTGTACCCTCTGCTGTGATTGGTAGTAACAAAATACRTGAGTACGTCAGGCCTCAAAAAGCTAAAAGGGCACAGAATGCGCCCCTGGACAGGTCTCATTCGCACCGTGTTTTGCAAAACCCCTAAAAGGCGAAAAATGTATGTTTTTAGCGCGAAAGGGTTAATAATTCTTCTTGTCTTCGCCTGTTCAAATTCGTGATGAAGTTCATATACGTAAGTCAGCGCATTCGCCTTTGGGTTTACAACTGCGATAGCCGCCTACTCATTTTCCGACATTACGACGGGGTCGTCGGCTCGCAGTTCCAGCATAATAGACACCAGCACTGACCTAACAGCCGATGAAGAAAATCGCATCATGGACAGCATAGAGGCGAAGATCGCGGATTACTCCTACGTCGCGAGTGTGCGCCAGGCCTACGCAGCTGCGTACGCGAACTCCGACGGGGCGTTGATACATTCGCAGTACATTGTTACGCCTACACACTGCGCCGAGCCCACTCTGAATGACACATACGTCTCCCTTGGGTCGGCGTTCCTGCTCCACGAAGACCTGCTCGCTACAGAGTAGAATTCAAGTCGGAAAATGAACTCGGCACCTTATCACGAGGCCGGGGACTTGGACTCGGGAAGGTAAGTTGAAACGTGAGATTGGATTGAGAACGAGTCACAACTAACAGACTCTTTGTGCTGCGTTCCTAACCTACAGCGTTGAAGGCCCGCTAGTGCCGAGACGATCACAGAGTCGTAGGTCCTTTGCAGAGAGAGCGATGTTCACGCTCGAGTTGTTGCTAGTTATGCCAGCACGCTGCACGTCGCTGGAGCAGAGGCTTGCAGTACATACAAAATATGTAATGGGGTCCAGTCCCGTGGCGCCACGAGCATTAACCGATGATGCTCGGCCACGTTGAACACCAGCTCTGATTGTGCTTCACACAGACCATGCAGGTGACGGCTTCTTGTCACCACGTGCGAGCTGTGGCTTGACAGACGTATGTCAGCACCACACACCTGCGAGTCGCCTGCGAACAGTGAACACCGAGTTATGTTGTTGGCATCGATGACAGAGCACCACGCCGTGTGCTGGTGCCGCCAACGCTGTCTGTCCTTGGAATTGCACCACCAAATCCGCAGCCATCGTAGCGCGTAGGGGGTGGACGGGCGCTGTACAAATAACTGTTGAAAAAGCACCGGAACGTCTCTACGGCTTGTCTCCGCGGGCTCCCACGACTGTTCAATGTCGTCAAGTCCAAACTACTTCACTTGCACTCCCCAACGCTGCGTGTCGGGGCTGAGACGACACGCTCGAAGCGCTTCGACGAGGTGCCCTCCTTCGCCATGAATGGCCTGCTCCACTAGTTCTTCAGCTCTTCTGCGTCCAGCGTCGCGATACAGTTGAAGACGAGACGCGTGGCGCAGCTCGATCACAAATGGGGCAACCACGTCCTGGACTTCGAACGTATAGTCATTGACCGCCTTTACAATGCGCTTAGGGCCACGTCAGACCAAGGCAAACTTGTGGCCGCTACGACCAGTGGCAGTCGCCACCAAAATAAAATCGCCCTCGCTAAAACGCGGAAGGGTCACACCACGCTTCTCGGCGTGGCGTTCACGTGCGGCGTGACGGCGCTTCTCACTCGTGATCTTCATTTCGCGATGCATGGCTTCCAGCGATGAGCCTACGCTTGTCAGATACCGCTAGGTCTCATCATTGGTCCACATCACCGTTGAAATCAGAGGGGCGCAAATGGGAGTCTCCAGGTAGATCGGCGAACGCCGTCAGAGGGGTCACGCCTCCCAGTCGGTCGGCGGGCATAGTGTTCAAACCCGCCTGCACTACTGGTAACACCCTCGGCCAATCCTGGGCCTGCAGTTTGCGCTCACTCAGGAGCGCTTTCACACCCTTTAGCACTTTTCTGTTCACAACCTCGACAGTGCCGTTCGCCCACGGTGTGTAGGCGGTCGTAACGTGATGGTGCGCGCCGATCGCAACACGGAGTTTCTCCATACCTTGGTTCTTCAAATGGGCTCCCTGATCAGATACCCATTAATGCGCGACACCAAACCGCCTGAACCAGTCCAACAAGCTCCCATACACTTGGTCAGCCGTGGCTGCCATGTACGCCACCAATTGAACAAATCCATTCATTCCGTCCTTAATCACAAGGACGTACTTGAGCGCCCGCTCACCAATCATTGTTAGAAAATCAAAATAGAGAACCTCGGTGGGCTTGGGCGCCACGAGAGTTTCTCCGAACGGTCGTGGTACACCATCATTTGCAGTAATCATGCAGTGAAGGCACTCCGCGACGATTGTGGATACATCCACAGCCATAGTTGTCCAGGAGAATGACGCCGACAGGGCAGTCGTAGTGGTTTTGACGCCACGATACCCCCATGAGCCACCACACAAAGACGTTGCTGCATCTCTGTAGCCGTACGCGGGATCCACACTTGGTCACCTGCCCACACCACTAGACGGCGGTCTGCGTCATAAATCGTCACGTTTTGCTCGTCGTTCGAATCCGCAGCGCGAGCTCCTGGAGCGTCCGAAACTCGTTTTCGGTTGGCCAAACAAACATTTCATCCTTAAGCGGCGACACACGCTCAACCACGGCCAATCTGGCTAGAGTAGATTGCCTCAGACGTTCTTTTCTGCCGGCACGTGCTCAATAACGTACCGGAAAGACATTGTGGAGATCGACCAGCGCCTGCAACTTGTCAGCCTGGTACCTCGCCATCGTACTATCGATGCCATACGGGTTGAAGATGTACACCAGATTCCGGTGGTCCGTGTAAAGAAGAAAACCACGAGGACGTAGCAACAAGTACACGAAGCGGCGCGTGGACTCCACAATAGCAAATGCTTATTTCTAGATAGCGGCCCAGCGACTGGAAGCACCAGTGAACCTGCCACTCTGAAAGGCAAGCGGCCGATAGTGCTGCTGCTCCAACGACAATTCCATCTCGTCTGGGTCCAGCTGCGTGACTACCGCGCCCCATCTTTCTTCGCTGGCGTCCGTGTAGAGGCATGCCTCGGCGTCCGGGCTGGTGTGTGCAAAGAGCACCATTTTCAGCAAGACGGCCTTGGCCGCTGCCAAATCATCGTCGTCCCCACGGCACCAACCCCCGTCAGCTAGTAGAAACTTCGCATGCTTCGCTTTCTTTCGAGAGCCTGCGGCCTGCATTACCTTCTATAGCGTCGCGTACAGTCGAAGCGTCAACTTGTTGTACTCAGGGATACTTTGACGCATCCAGTTTACAGCACACATGAATTGTTAGAGATCTCCAGCCGTACGCGGCGGCTGCATCTCAGCCAGACCTTGAACGCGTTCGGGCAGTGACGCACTCCCTGGGCGGACATCATCTTACTGCACCACTTGGCCTCGGTAGCGAAAAACACGCACTTCTTTGCGTGAAGCTTCAGACCGTACCGTCACAGCGCTCGAGGGCTTGATCAAGAAGTAGAATCATCGGGCTTCTGCATCAGCTGCATACTCAAGAATATCATCCAACCAGTGCAGGATGCCTTGGCCAAATAAATATCCAAAAGTCTCCTCCACCACTGCCTGACAGTACGCAAACGAGTCTGTAGCGCCCATCGGAACTCTTGTGGGCGTGTGCATGCCACGGTGAGTTACGAAAGTGAAGTACTCCAGTGAGTCAGGGTGTAATGGCAGCTTCCAATACCCAAGGAATCAATCAAGTACGAAGAAGACCTTCGCACCCTCGAGCTCGTCGACCCCCACCTCCAAGACAGGTCATCGCCTCTGTCCATTCGTTCACTCCGCGCGTGTCGGTCGCAAAACGCAACGTACCGACAAGTACGCTATGAGCGAGTTGCAGTAGTAGTGACTGACGAAAAGCATTTTGAGCGGGAAAAGCTCCTTGTCCTCGCCCGCATCAAGCAAAAACATGATCCGGCAACCCATATTGATGTCATGCTTAAACATAACAATTTTTGTCTGGTGGAGCTGATTGAAAAAGAGAAAATGAGTTGTGCACACGCGGTGCTTAACGGAAAGCGATCTTGTTTATATCGTTTCGTACACTCACGCGTCACGACGAATGAAGTACTAAAGTATCGCTCGTACGGTGGTACGCAAGCTTCAACTTCACCCACACATCAACGTCGCAAGGATACTTCATACAAGCTAGGATACTTTGAAGTACAATCGAAATTGGAACAAAACTCTTCATGCAGCAAACTTCACAACTTGCAAGTGTCCTGTGTAGACCGATACTCAATACTTCGAAGTAGCTTTAGCATTAATGATAGCGGACTACCGGATATTTGTGTCGACGTCAAGCGCACTAACACATTCGGCGCAAACTTGATGCGTGTGCTTATAGTCGCTCCTGTGAGGTTCCTTACCTGACAACGCAATCTTCACGCAAACCCAAGGCTTTGTCGTGTAATCCCAAACGGAATGGGTGAGGTATCCTGGTCATATCTACATGTTCGAAGATGCACGGGTCATTTGACGAGTATATTGTTTAAACCGCAAAATTATTCGTGTTAACGCATCTGAATTGTGTTTATTGCAACACTTCCCGTTACTAACAGATTACGGGACAGTAGATTACGGGATCCATATATTACTGGACGTAGATCGCGGGACGGTAGATTATGGGACGGCAGCTATTGCCTCTCTGGTAGTGCATTTCAGTGCTAACAGCAATATCACTTTTCAATTTCCAAGCGAAACAACACACGCTTCCAACGCTACGTAACAATTCGCTTACAACGAAACCATGTTTGGCAAAGATAAACGTACATTGATTACCTGCCGTTCATTTGAACCACAAGTGTTGCGAGTGATCAGACAGGATGCCTTTATTTTGCGAGTACAGCACCTTAGCTTCGCTTTGTACTTTCTAACTTCTGAGTAAACTGCGTGAATGGAATGCAGCCTCGTTGTGCCACTTTAAAGAAGAACGAAGTAAAGCATCGCAACCGGCCCTCGTGTGCTCTGTATGCTTCTCGAATGGTGAAAATATTAAGATTTTAGTTGGCTCAATGCGTCAGCAGCACGTACGTGGGCTTGACGTCATGGCTAGCGAAAATACACGGGAGGTTTACCTGTGATCCAAACAAAATAAAGAAATGGAAAAATGATCTCCAACATATTTGTCATGCCCTCAGTGCTCCTTCACTGCGGTTAACGCGGTCTCGTTCAAAAACTAGGACGTGCGGAATCAAACGCGGTTGCTTTATACAGTCAGTCCGGGAAAATAACGGTTTTCTCTGAAGCTCAGAATGGAGGCCTTCCAGTCTGCCAACGGGCTTCATTTGCATTCTTGTCTTCCATTCTATAGTGTATCCCAGGTCTGGATATCCCAAAAGTACCAACACACGGCGATGCGGGGGCTGAACCCGCACGGAAAGGTAGCCTAATGTATTGATGGACGCCCAACAGCCACTTGTGAGGTTGATGGCGAAAGATGAAGTGAGTGAGAGGTGACTCTCGCTCAGAGACGTAGACGTATGACTGACAACGTCAATCAACCTGAGAAACGGACCAAACTGCTTCCAGAAGCCAGACTGTCGCCACTTCCGATAGCCCAGAGGAAATGTATCCTAGCTAGCCTTTTTCTTATACAAACTGGTTCAGGCACTGACAGCCTGACCAGCAACCAACATGAAGTTTCCCTTCTGGCAGCCGCAGGACACATCAGTAACTCTGTGATGTCGTCTGTGATAATTCTCTGGTGTCAACTGCGGCGGAATCCAGGCTGAAACGCTCGGCATTCACTACTGTAAAATTTCTAGACACCAGTGCTGTTTGCTTGACTACTGTTATCGATGCCAAGCAACGATAGTGGGGACAGAAGCTGAACTGAAGATTTTGTGTATTGAATCACGATTTGCAATCACTAAATTGTAATTGCCTTGCTTGGTGGGTCACTGAACAGATGCGCTTTTGTTCAAATCTGCCTGTGACTCGACCTCTTCAACGAGTTGCTCTGTAAGATCTTCCACCACCCCGAATTGTCGACGCGCAAGCCACGCAAAAATACCAACGAGAAGTAACGATGCCGGGATGATGCCAAACGCGCCCACTTTCCACATCGTAAATGTATCCCCCGGCGAGAGAGGCAATCCCAGCTCCAATACCGCGCATAAATGCTGAAAGGAGTCCAATCATCGTGCCAGCCGCTCCCTTTGGCGCGGCGTCGTACAGATACGTGGTCAGCGACGCGAGCAGGAGCCCGTAGGTCACTCCATGAAGCATTTCCAGTGGTACGATATACCAGGGCTCTTCCATGTAGGCATACACGATGTCTCGCACAAAGAATGCAACCATGACGATAGTGAGGCACACAGCAGTGCCAAAGCGCTCGGTCATAGCACTTGAAAGGAAAAACAGCGGGATCTCGGATAGTGTCTCCACCGCAACGAAAACGCTTACAATTGTCGAGCCATCCTCCGACAGATCGTACACATTGAGGAAGAGGTAGCTATCGATAAATCCGCCATTGATACCTGCCACGAGAGCGACGATGAACAAGACAAGCACGTCGGGTCGGCGGAAAATATGGTTTACAGCGGTTCGAAGCAGACCTTTTTGCCGAGGCTCTCCATCGTCGGCCCCGTAACCAGCAGGAATGTACCATACCAGCAAGAGCAGCGAGACACACGAGACGCCTAGCATCATAGTGAAACACCACTTCATTCCGATCGCACCCGCTAGCATACCCGATACGTAGCCTCCCACACCGTACCCGAAAGCGCCGTACAGTCTTTGCTTGCCAAAGTCTCCTCCGAATCGACCGGTAAGCTTCATAGCTGCCAAGTCCAATAGTGCGAGGGTTGGAATGAATTGACAGTACGCGGCAAAAACGGTGACGCACATGAGCGGGAATGAGCGCACAAATTGGATGGCAAAGATCAATAGTGCGGATGTGACGTGGCAAAACAGGAGGACTTCCTTGTGCCGGTGCAGTACGTCAGCAATTGCCCCCCCAGACCGGCGGCCCAATGATCGTGCACAGGCATGGAATGGCAAGCAGGATGCCGATTTCACTCTTGGAAAAGTCGGACTCTTCGAAGAAGATCTAGGCCATTCACAAACGTATTAGGCATGGAGATAGCAGGGTTAGATCAAAGTACGGATGAACTACGCACCGGCAGATACGCGATTAGAGAGTAGCAGTAGTTGTGCACGACAAACACCATTTTGAGCGGAATGAGCTCCTTTGCCTCGCCCGCGTCCAGTAAGAACATGGGTCGGCAGCCCATTTTGGTTTCTCGACTTGAAATTTGGAAATGAGTCGTCGTAGCTGCTGGCGATCAATACCACGCAGCAATAATGACGAGGCTTGTGATGGGCGCATCAGAAGCTCGACTGTTGAAGTTAATCCGAGTCGACGTTGAGCGATGCTGCTCTATACGGCTGCAGAATATGCGAGAGATCCAAGGGTATATTATGGTTGATCGAGTTTTGCTTGGGTAAAAGCACACACGAACTTGTAAGATTAAGCAGAAACTGCATCCACGCATTCAGGCTTCCAAGGACGAAGATGCGGCATGTTGCAACAGAAATCCACACAGCCATAGTGACGGACGCACGCAACTTTGGACAATAACTCAACATGTTCATCCACGAATCACTGTTGACCAGCCGAACACGTCAAAGTAAACCTTTACCCCTTCTTCCTTTGCAGTTTGAATGCAACTCGATGGCCTTTCTCTCAGTCTAAGCGATGCCTTATTTGTGTTGCAGGTTTCTAACTCATGAAAGATGACTCCACTGCATTCGGTGTGTTTTTTTAGCTTGCCCAGAAGCACGTTTACTTGTTGAACGAGCAAAACGCCATCGCAAAAACATACTACGTAGTATGATGATAGGACTTCTTGCCTCCACTGGGAAGTTTCTGAAAATGGTAATCACCAGACCTGACTGGTTAGTATCGCGGCTCCATTCATCGCCCCTTGTGCTTCCTCCTGGATACACGATGACCGGAGTAATATCCACGAACTGGTGACAATCATTACCGGTACTTGCTCATGTATTCGATCAATTCTTAGCGATTGTCACCAACGCAAATTATCGTTTGCTTCGACTTACTGGACCTCTTCATACATGTGCTTAATCTCAGCTTGGAAGCGAGCCTTAAGCTGCGGGCGCTTCAGCTTGAAGGTGGGTGTGATTAATCCGTCCTCCATTGAAAAAGCGTCCGGGTGGAAGTGGACCTTCTTGACAAACTCAAAGCCGCGGAGCTTCGCCTCCTTGCCGGCGGCCTGCATGTCTGCAAGAACCTCTTTCTGGAAGGCTGCGTTGTGGACAAGCTGTGCCACGGCAGCGTGTTCACCCGATAAACCGGTGGCGTTACCCCAAGCCTCTGCAGTTTCAGGGTCCGGCACCACAATTGCCACAAGGCAGCTTTGCAGTGAGTCGCCGTAAACAAAGACCTGCGCAACGTATTTGCTCTTGAGGTACACCCCCTCGACCTTCTCGGCGGCCACGTATTCCCCCTGGGACAGCTTGAAAATGTTCTTCTTGCGATCAATAATACTCAGCGTGCCATCAGCGTTCCAGCAACCAATGTCTCCCGTGTGGAACCAGCCATTTTCATCAATGACCTCAGCCGTCTTCTCAGGCTGCTTGTAGTATCCGGAAAATACGATCGGCCCCTTTGTGAGAATCTCGCCACGGGGACGAGGTTTGTCCTTGCTCGTGTAGCCCATTTCCGGCACATCTTCAAGACACACCTGCATCCGTACAATTGGCGGGCCGACGTGGGGCCCTAGCGGCATGTCGCCCGAAGCAAGGCAAAGGCCGGCTGTCGTCTCACTGAGTCCGTATCCTTCGACCACGTCACAGCAGAAAACGATCTTCATGAACTCCTTCACGTCAGCACTCAATGGAGCCGATCCGGACAGGATCAGCCGAACGCGTCCACCCAGCACCTGTCGGATCTTGGCAAAGATCAGGGCGTCCCACAGAGCGTGGGTCTTGTAGCCAGCACTGAGCCCCGCACGTTTGCTAGCATAAGCCTGGTCGAACATGAGCTTCTTCAACCCACCGGCAGCAGCAACACCCTGCGTGATCTTGTCGTACACTCGGTTGAACAATCTGGGCACCGAGACAAACAGCGTCGGGGCCAGTTCCGCCAGATCCTCCATCAGGAACAAGACATCTCCCTGGTAAAACCCGGCGGCAGCACCGTTCTGCAAGATGGATCCAATCACAGCCCTCTCGAACACATGCGGCAGTGGCAAGTACGACAAGTGCACGTCTGTAGGGTTCACCTTCAACCTCTCGCCCGCCAAGGCGCTGACAATCGTAAAGTTGCGGTGCAACAAGATCACACCCTTGGGGTCTCCCGTCGTGCCCGACGTGTAGCACAACGTTGAGATGTCCGTCGGCAGCGGGGGGTCCGCGGGGAGCGGCTCCGCGCGCCCAAGAAGCTCCAAGTCGCTCATGCTTTTGAGTTCAATGTTCTTGGCTGCCGCCACGTGGCGCTGCTCCTCCGTCACAGGCTCGAACTGCATGATCGTCTGGAGCTTGGGGCACGCTTCTCTGCAGTCCATGACAACGTGGAACTGGTCCATTCCGCAGAACAGCACTCGGATCTCCGTGTGGTTGGCTATAAACGGCACCGCGTCGGGCCCGAGCGTGTCGTACAGCGGCACCAGCACGTAGGCCATGCGGTCGCACGCATGGGCCGCGAGGCACCACTCGATTTGGTTCTTGGCGAAGATTCCCACGTTCTCCTGGCGCTTGAGGCCGCACGCGCGGGTCAGACCCGCCGCTAGGTTGTCCATGCGGGTCTTAACCTCCGCGTACGTGAGCCACTGGAACGCGCCCACTTTGCCCGTGGCGGGGTCCGTGACGCGGCGACCGTAGCACGGGCGGGAGCCGTCCTCAAGGCGCCACCCGCGCAGGAAGTTGTGGTACAGCGTCTGCTGCGCCTCGTCCACGCGCACCGTGTCGGGCACCTCGTACGTGGGTCCGTGCAGTGCGTCGCCCGTGTTGGGCACCGCGTGCGTGTAGCGCAGACCTTTGTACGACTCGAAGTCGACTTCGCTCATGGGCAGCTCCGTGCTGTTAGCCGACCCCATAGCTGAAGCAGGAGTGAAGGTGCGCACGGCGACGCAGACTGCGGAATGAAGAGGCGCGTTTAAGATTTTTCTGTTGACTCGTCACCTCTCGGCCCGGTTCTGCTTCGACCCGACGTGCTACTTCAAGCAGAAATAGCTTGGGATTTGTATGTCTCATGTTAAATGCGCTGTGGCTATAATGGAAATGATTGTTATCTCGGATCTTGATATAAGTATGACTTACAAACACACAGTGTATTGAATGGCTATATTGGGAAGTATAGGCAAACGTCCCGCCGTGGCGGATGGCTACATTATCATTTCGACTATGGTCTCCGTCGACTCCGCGCTCGGCTACGCAGCATTGAGCTACTGCGCGTGGCAGTTGATTGTCGTTGCTGCGAATGCCGCATGCAGGTCGCCGCATCGCTTCCCCGCTGTTCCCAAAGGTGTCCACCCTCCCAGCCACGTGGACGTTTTGCGCAATTTCTTCGTCACGTCCAAGGGGTTGGCGCTGTATGTGCACAAGTGGCTGCCGCGCTTCGACTGCACCCCACGTGGCGTCTTCTTCATTCTGCACGGACTGGGCGAGCACGGAGGACGATACGATCACGTGGGTAGGGAGCTGGCCAAACAGGGATTCGCAGTCTTCATGGTGGACCACCAGGGCCACGGAAGGAGCGACGGCGAACGCATGTACGCGAACAAGGTGCAGGACGTTTCGGCGGACTTTATGGAGTTCGTCCATCATATCTTGGACGGGCCTAAGCCTGGGGATAGGAATGCGGCGGTGGTGGACCCAGAGTTGGAGGCTCATGCGGATGTCAAGTGGAAGGATCTGCCGAGGTTTGCTTTTGGACACTCCATGGGAGGAGTTTTGGTGCTGCAACTGGTTGAGCTGTCGATGCAGCAAGGGCTGAGTTGGAACGGAATTATTGTGTCGGCCGCTCCGTTCTGGTCGGTGCCGGGTGGTGGACCCATCCCCGGGTTTCTGCGTATACTGGCGAAGCTCATGCCGAGGTTGAAACTTCCCGCGTTTGAGTTCACGAAGCTTGGCAACGACGTTGAAGTGTACAATCGCTGGTCGCGGG
Source organism: Phytophthora lateralis (assembly GCA_000500205.2). Lineage (NCBI taxonomy): Eukaryota > Oomycota > Peronosporomycetes > Peronosporales > Peronosporaceae > Phytophthora > Phytophthora lateralis. The sequence goes on along the minus strand of KV724595.1, from coordinate 6,232 downwards.
ATGAACTCATGCCAAAGCATGGAGCTACGCTTGGCTTGATGGACAGTCTGCTGTACGAGGGGGACCGATACGTGCAGTGCGACAACGAGCTGGCCAAGAACTTTCCCGCGCCGCTGTACATGATGCATGGCGAGCAGGACACGCTCACCTTCGCTCAAGGTACTGTTAACTTTTACACTGCGTGCACGCAGAAAGATAAGACCATCAACGTTATTCCGAATGCGGTGCACGAAGTGTTGAATCTCGAGGGGAATGAGAAAACGTTGAAAAATATCGTCGACTGGATGGTGGCTCGGCTCAAGTAGACCATGCCTCCATTGGAGATCCCCTTGGGTGGTACGGATGGACTATCAGTTTCCTGTGGTGGAATTACTTCAAGTATGAGGCAAGTGGAGAAGTGCCACGAGTAGCTGCTGTGATCAAAAAGTAATTCCGGTAAGTTTCATGAGCTGACAGTGACGGGCAATTGCTCGAGAAGATTTGTTTTCGGTTGGCAACGCTAACATACGTGAGTTGCAGTGTTGCATATTCATCGTTGGCGATTATCGTGGAAACACTATGATAGGCCAGCAAGAACTTTGGGCGAGTGACCCCGAAATGGCAGTTTTCAGATTTTAAACGCAACATTTTCTCACAGATTCCGATGTACCAGGAACACCAAAAATCGGTCACAAAAGATGGAGTTTGAAGCTCGTTGTATACATTTAAGGATGGTTCACCGACCTCGCATCTGTTCTTTTGTTTCGAAGCTTGGTATTTCTCCGTTGGCACCGATGTAGACCTTCTATCAGTGCTCGTCAGTCGGCATGAGTCTAGCGCCTGCGCTGTAATTGTAGGGCATTGTCAAAAACTCCGTGACATTGCCAGTGGAACCACCGTCCAGGATGTCCTTGATGTAGTCCATAACGCTCGTAACGCGGGTGTAAAATCCGGGTAAAATACCGCACGCTGCATCAGGCCCGCCACTCACAATTCCCACAATGACATCATTGACAGTGAGTGGACCCCCTGAGTCTCCTTGGCACGAGTCCTTGCCACCTCCAGTACCAGCACACATCACGGTCTCGCTCGTCACGGTGACATTATTCAACGAGTCGCACTGCTCGTTCGAGATGATCTCGAAGTCCACAGTCTTCAATGTCGCCGCGTAGGTTTCGTTGTTCACCAATCCCCATCCCGCTACTGTGGCCAATGTTCCCGGTGGGTTGTTTGATCCATCAGCTGCAGCCAGGAACGCTAGCGTCCTCTTCGACGCAGTCTCAAGCTTGACGAGTGCAACGTCGTAGATCGCCAACGTCAAATTAAACTTTGGGTGGCGGAAAATCTCCGAGACACGGATCTGCTCGGCCTTGTTTGATCCCTTTCCCGACGAGTGCCGCATTCCAAAGGAAACATACATGTCATTCAGATCCCATTCGAGACAATGACCGGCCGTCAAGATGTACTGGGGAGCGATGAGCGCTCCACCGCAAAGTGTTTCTCCGTAGGGGCCACCGCTGCGCAGGCTCGCCAGATACGGGAACTTGCCAGCATTTGTGTCTGATCCGCCATAGACTCTCTCTTCGTCGGTCGCAGCGTCCGGTCCACTTGTATCCTCATTGATTTCAGAGAACGATAAACCAGTCACAAGCATTGCCAACATGGAGGCGAAAGAACCAAACTGGACGAGCTTCATGGCAGGAACTGGGGCTGACAGTGATGCTTGCAGGGTTAGCCTTGAGCGGTAAAAGGTGGAATGGCATTGCAATATCGGCGCAGCACAAGCCGCGTGCAGCACGCTGGATGCATAATACTTACGTACGGTTTGTCTGTACATGTTGTCGCAAACTTGAGAATCACGCTTTTTCTTAGATTACGTGCATCGAGCCCCATGGTTTCCTATCCAAAGAAGAACTCCAAGTGTCAACTGTACAACAAGTTGTTGTCGGATTAGAGCAAGCCCTCGTCGACCAGCTAAATAAATGCAACTACAAAGCTCTAGAGGTTCTGTCTGGGGCCTATTTTTCAGAGGAAATTCAAGATTTGTTTTACGTCTTGCAGTCTGTGTATAGAGTCCATCCAATCGGCCTATGCTGGTTAGTCCTTTGAGGAAAAGATGGGGGGGTCTTATTGCGAGCTGCGGACAGTACGCTATCGGTGATTCCTCCAAGACTTGTGGAATATTTCACTGCCTTGAGAGGCCAAAGCGATACGCTGCATGGGGGGAGGAAGAGGTAGTCATTTCCAAGCTGAGTGTCGAATATTATGCACACTTTCGGCCACCGCACTATTTTGCCTTGCCATTTTTTAAAGAAGACCCGCCACTAGGATTGTAATCTGCGCTCTCGACAATGTTGAAGCTGCTCCTTAGCAGAGGGCAAATACGAGTCATCGAAGAGATTGCGAATGGCAGTGTCAGGACGAGCTGTGTTGGGCTGATGAAAGTCGACTCTCCTGCAATGTTGTAGATGGCAGGTAAGTCAACTGCGTCCCGTGACACGACTTGGCAATTTCACACAAATACTAACCTATGACTCCGATGCCGTGTCGCTCGTGCAGTCGACGCTTTGCGTGGAAGCAAAGCCGCCGATGGTGCACCTTTATCCGACGTGCTTCCGCTGTTGTTACTTAAGGGCTGGCGAGCCGGCGTAATTTCACACTTCGACGCATCTACCGCAAGGTGCCCTCGTTGGCCACATCTTGGACATGTAACATTCGACATCCTCATCAGGTGCCAAGTACTGTGATGAGCACAAGGTGTTGTGATGATTTAATGAAGCATTTACGAGGCGAGTTGGCTTGCCAACCAGAATTAACGTACATGTTGACGTGTGCGCTTGGATAGGAGATGCCGCACTCCATTCGCTGTTGGCGCCAGTCTTCCCGGTCTTGGCTGAATTTCCGTAGCTTTTTCACGGTATCGTAGACTTCGGGTTTGTTGTCGCGTGTTGCAGTCAGCATTACAGTCTCATAATACCGTCGATCAATTGCCAGAGCTTGCACATCCGTGGCAGCTTTAATATCAAAGATGGCACTGCGCTTCGAGGTTACAAAAGGCAGCTCGCCAGCGATATCTCCAGGACCGATTAGAGTAAGCTCGACATTCACAATTTTCTCGGGGTTCTTTCGAGACGAAGGCTGCGAGAAGAGGAGTCGCCGCATAGCAGCATCATTTCCTGCGGCTTCGAGCGTCCAGTTGATGCGCTCCATGACTTCACCGGCCGTAACGATGTACATCCACTTCGCATCCGTTCCAGCACGATAGAGATAATCCTGTAGTGAGCGTGAAAATAATCAGCAAACGCAATAAAGCTAGTAACATTCGAGCCTGCCTACATTGCTTGTGAAATGCCGTGATCTCATGGCGCTAACGAGACGCATTTTCTCTGATGAACCATTCACAAGAGGATTGTCAATTGCAGTATACCAGGTCAAGTCAAACAGTATGCAAACTTACCATGTTTCTCCCAATTTCTAAAGAGAAACATCCTGTCAAGCACCTCAGCATTATTATAGTGCGATGCTTCCATGGACGCTGTTCGGACGAGTCGAATGTAATCAGCACGCTCCAAACAAATTAGGTCGCAGCTCTCAGTAAACTGCGATGCCTTGATGGTAGCATTCCTCCTCGCTGATGGATTTAACAGTACTATTTCACCAAACATTGCTCCAGGTCCGAGGTTGGCTACCATGGCACCAAAGTCAGCTGGTGCCGCATTAATTTCGGAGCTCATACGACGCGACATACGACGCTGCTTCATGGTAGATAGCATCGGAGGTGGAGAACTTGGGGCTACTACGACATCGACTGCCTTTTCCATCTTGACATACACATCCACGAGTCCATCCACAACAATATAGCAGCGGTCACCTGTATCACCTTGACGGATGACGAGACCTCCACTTTTCACCTTAATGAGTCTCATTTGTCGACAGATCTCGCGACGAATGTATTCCGGAGCCGAGCCGAAGATGTTGTTGCTGTACTGTTTGCAATTCTGCAGCATCCAGCCGTAGACGAGATCCAAGCTTTGCTCATTTCGCAGGGCCGGCTCGTCCACTAGAATCGTTTTGGCTGCTGCTACACGTTGCTGCTCTTCCGGCGTTTTCTGCAGTAACTTGAGCAAATGAGGAGGAATTTCAGGCTTGAACAAGCTCCCGTGATGCACAGACACTTGACTACTAATGCTGCCGACCGAAAGAAGGCGACGTGTTGACTGGCGACGCATTGCTCCAGGTGTCTCCAATGACCGAGGAAGCTCTGGAAGCTCGGACATGACTGCACCGACTATAAAACCCTACGAGATTGGAGCAACACGTTTACACCAGTTGCAGCGACCACTATTTATACTAGCCCCAGGTGTTCATATGCTATTTTTTTCACTTGCCCAAGCCTAAACGTGAGTGAATATCTCGTAAGCTTAGTCACAAGTGCAAGGCTTTCCGTCCGCCTGACGATTTCTCAACTTCGTCTACGGACGTGGCCTCTGGGTTATTACTGAGACCGGAAGGTGTTTCTATCATTTACGTACATGTAAGCGGACATATATTGCCATGATACTGTACATTAGAGAAATG
>KV724590.1:0-11698 GCA_000500205.2 Phytophthora lateralis | reverse complement strand
CCAGGCACCTGCCATGGGTGCGACCCAACGATGTTTCTGCTAATTATCTCCACTGACTACTTGTCCTTGGGCTCATGTTAATCCGTGACATGCCCTTCCTCGAAAGGTATCCTTGCTACTTCGCTTGATTTCTTGCTTTCTTAGACTGCTTAGGCTTTTGTTGCTTTTGTTGCTCGTGGTAGTTGTGGACTAGATAGAGGACGTACTGCAAATTATCCAAAGGTTCTCACGTGGGACGTGATTTCCCCAGCCACTTGACTTTGTATTCAGATTTGCCTTTACGGCGACGATAGCCAACGATATCTTCAACCAGCTCACCTTCACTTCCGCCGGGTAGCCGAACCTTAAAACGTTCCTGGTCGGCCCGATTACTCCGGATGTACGGCTTAAACAAGGAGGTATGGAACACTGGGTGAAATTTGACGAGGGTTGGAAGCTCCAATCGGTAGTAGTCATGGCCGATTTGCTCTGATACAGTGTAGGGTCCAATCCATTTCGGACCCAGTTTCCTCTTCATGGTGCCAGCATGAAATGTAACCAAGTTGGTTGTCGACAACAACACACGATCTCAAATCTCAAACTGCTGAACAGGTCGATTTTTGCCGTAGTCGTTACTCATTCAGTCTTGCGATGACTGCAAAGCTCGCCTTGATTTTGATAAGAGGTCCTTTTGTCGTTCCACGAACTCCTCACACAATGTCCGGGCTGCGCCATTAGCTGCTGTGCTGGTTAGGTGCAATGATTTCCATCGCGCCGGTGTCACGGGCAAGTAACCCAAGTCTGCCTCGAAAGGGGGCATGCTAATGGACGCTTGGTATCGCGAATTGTACGCGAACTCTGCCAAGGCCAACAATTCATCCCAATGATCGCGGTTGGTGTTGCTGAATGCTCGTAGATAACTTTCAATAGTCTGATTAACACGCTCAGTCACACCATTTGCCTGTTGTCTGAAGGCAGCGGTCAATTTTTGACGAGTCCAGAGCATATCACACAGGTTAGTCCAGATTGAAGACGTAAACTTAGAATCTTGGTCAGATAAAATCTCATCCGGCAATCCATGAAGCGCAATTACACGATCGCGATACAATTTGGCTGTCTCCAGGGTAGTTGCAATTGTTGTGGTAAGAACAAAGTGAGCACGCTTCGTTAATCGATCAATCACAATCATAATCGAATCAAACCCTGTTTTCGTCTCCGGAAGTGCTACAATGAAATCCATGGCAAGGTGCGTCCACCTCACTGCTGAAATAGGATGCGAGCGTAACAATCCAGGATGTTTGGTGTTTCGACCCTTAGTTCTCTGGCAAACTTCACACGACCGCACATAGGAGCGGATCGATCGCTCCATGCACCTCCAGTAATATTCCTTCTCGACACGACGCAGCATTCTCTCCACTCCTGGGGGTCCGTAACTCTTAGCATCATGAAACTCGAACAGGATCGGTTCAATAATCTCTTTAATACTCGGGAGAACCAGTCGTGGAAGCTCGTCACTAGGTGCTCGATAGAAAATCTTGCTGTGGTCCAATGTGTACCGTTCCAAGTGGCGTATGGGATGCTCCTCATGTGAATCAGCACCACTCAGATGCTCCAACAGTGATGCTATAAACGAATCTTCGTTGTACCTACTCGCAGCTTCGGTCACCAAACTAGCAATACCTGATTTTATTCGCTGCTTCACTTTTTGTCGACTGCTTATGGAAGCGAGCGTCACTTGTTCTTCGTTCATGAAATTTCCTGGTATGTAGCGGATGTTTATCGGGTATTCGCTTAATTCGTCGTACCAGCGAGCCACTCGACGCGAAATTGTTTTCTTCGAGAAGAGTGTCTCCAGTGATCAAGGATCTGTCTCAACAATGAATGGTTTGTCATGCGTCATAGATGTAGTCCAAACAGGATGGCTAAAAGTTCTTTCTCACGAGTCGAATAGTTTTTCTCGGCAGCTTTGTATTTACGCCCACCGAAAGCTACAGGTCTCTCAACTCTTCTGTCACCCTCGCCCTCCTCTTGAAAGTGAACGCCACCGACTGCAAAATCAATCACATCCATTTGTAAATGGAACGGACGGTCAAAGTCTGGAATCGCTAGGACGGGAGTGCAGCTGATCTTGGATTTGAGCGAGTCAAAGTGGTCTCTAAGAGTAGCTGTCCACTCAAATTTGTGCTTGGCTTGTCCTTTTAAGAGTTCAAACAGTGGAGCAGCATCAGCCGCAAAGTCACGACAAAAGCTTTGGACGTACACAGCCGTGTCCAAGAACTGCAGTTCGCTTCGGGTACGGGGTAATGGCCAGTCTCGCAAGATTTGACCTTCGAAGGGTCAATCCGCGCTCCATTCCTACCTACATAGTCTCTTAGATACGGTATCATGTCGACACAAAACACACACTTGATAAGCTTGACGAAAAAGTGATGTTCTTCAAGACGAGTCAGTACACGATCCAATGCTTCCAAATGTGCTTCGATGCTCGTCGATTTAGTGCAGATGTAGATGTCGTCGAAATAAGACTGACAGATATCGCTCAAATTGGACAATACGCGACGAACGCCAGTATTGAAAGTCGCCGGCGCGTTAGAAAGTCCCATAGGAAGCACCAGATACTTATAGACACCGTCGGGTGCTTGAAACACCGTGAAATGCACATCAGAATCACGGACCCGAAACTGGTAATAGCCACTGAGAAGTCCATGCAAGAAAACCAGTATCCACCTTGCATTTTTTCGATAATCTTGTCTTTCCTAGGTATTGGTAAGGTCCTTCGAATGGTATGTGTATTGAGAGCACGGTAGTCATGTATGATGCGCCACCCCACTGGAGTTTTAACGCAGAAAGTGGGCGCACCGTGTGGCGATGTTGAGGGACGAATGAGTCGGGCAGCTAGCATTTCAGCAACCCAGCCCATGATGACTTTTTCTTGAGCTGGTGATAGTCGCCACTGACGTCACAAAAAGCACTCAATATCCTTTGGCTTCTTCAACATACGCCGAAATTGTTTGCCGCTGATGTACTTCGTCGTTCCGTTGTGAACGGAAAAATATCCACATGTGAGCAGATCACCACCGCTTGTCTTCGATCGTACCGGAGACACGGGGTGTCGTTCTCCTCCCACTTATACGGCGGGTCGACTTGGCTTGTGAGGTGTCTTCACTTTTTGTTTCGTCTTCTTTTTGGTTTTGGTCCTGAATATGTCTTCCAATTCATCTGGCTGCGTTCGCTGACGTACACGTTCCTCTCCCAATCGATGTCGGGTGTTACTTGTTTTTAACCACGGCATACCCAACACGATATCCTGTTTCTCGGGAACGTCGATGATCAGGAAGTCATTCACAATCAATTCTTTTTCTTCGTTTTCCTTGTTTTCTTGGTCAGAAAGTTTTACTTCACGAAATGTAGACTCCACAACATTAACATCGTCAAGCAACTCATCATTATTCCCACCAGAGTGCTCGACCTCCGGTGGACGGATTAGTTTGACGGCTCAGTTGCCGACGACGAACGCGATTGCTCGTTTCCGACTATTAAAGTCTCCAATATCGCGTGAATCTGTTGCAGTTGTTACTTTTGCTGCAAGTGGCGCGTTTTCATTTCGGGGTGCAGCACCCAGCAGTCATCTACATGATGCATGCCTCTGCGACAGTGAGAGCAAAGAGTGGTTGCTGGCTTGTTACCACGCGGTGAAGCACTCTGGTTCGTTTTAGGAGTAACACTGCCTCGGCCTTGCTTCGCTCCAGCTCCACATCCTGTTTTTCCAGTCGGATTTTTGCCTTGCTGGGTCGTTGTCGACTTGTTCTGTACCTCACACTCCAAAACCCCTTCTTGGTTTGTAGTAGTCAAACTACCCCGCTGCTTACGCTGGATGGATTTCTTCACCTCAGTATTGACCAATCCATTGACGAAAAGATTCACTGCACTCAATTCATCAACCCGAACAACACGCTGAAGTTCCCTGAATTTTGAAACGTAGCCATTGTAATCTCCAGTCTGACGAATCGTTAAAAGCTGGTTCCGCACTTTATCGTCGAAGTTTGGTTTGCGGCTCTCACTTTTCATTTCAATATTCACACAACTCCACAACTTGACTGTCAATCCATCTGTCATGTAGCGCTCGTACCACGCCAACGCATTCTTGCGGACACACTGGTTTAGTTCGCGTGCAAGCAGGTGGCCATGCTGCTAAAGATTGTAGCCTTTCTGCTCGAAGTAACTCTCGAATTGAAACAGAAAGCTATTCAATTTGATGCCATCCATCGTACCGTCGAATATCGGAGGGTCCACGTTCATCTTGCATAGACGTGGCGTTGCTGACACTGTGGTTGCTGTCGTTTCGTTTGTAGAGAACACAGGATTTGACATGGTTATGTCTTCAACCGGACGAATCACGGTTCAGCTGTTGGTAGCGGTTGATTATGATGGGGTGCTTCTATAGCACTATCTCGAGCTTCGGCGGCCATCTGATGAGCTGACTGTGCCATCGCATGTGTTTTGTTCAAGGTGGTCAACATGTTCGTCATTCCTCGAACGAGATTCGCCAAATTCCCTTGAATGTCGGCCATCTCAGTAGTGATTCTGTCACTAACGTTGGCCAACGAAGCAGAAACCTCCAGTCGCAAACAGTCGTGCAATGCGGTCATCTCTTGGCGCACACCGGTCAGTGCTGTTTCCAGCTGTTGATCTTGCGCTGGGTTGTTTGATCCAGCGTCGTTGTCAACATTTACCAGTTCCAATAGCGGACGCTCTGGTGCTGTGCCGCTCCTTCGGACGCGCCGCGCAGGACTACGCGTCATCACCGCACATCAAGGTGTACTATGTCACAACTTTAGCTGAGCTCACTGCTCGAGCTCGGCTAAAAAATGCGATTTGGTTGCACTTGCAGAGGAGTGTAGGTTGTTGGAGTAGTTGATACGGTCGTGGAGCCTCTCGCTCAGTTTGTCGAGGTTGTGGAGAGCCACACGAAGCTGCTTGGCCAAAGCAGCAAAAGAAACACTCAAATGTGTCCTTTGTGGTTGATTCCAGAATGAAAGGCGCTGGCTGGTACGCCTTGTCGGCGCTTCAACACCGCCAGCTCTCATTCCTTACTGACTCTCATACTAATCTATATCAAACTAAAACCTACGCTCGGCATTGGCCAGGTCTCTATCTTTCCTGCTGCGGAACTTGCCTCCAGGCACCTGCCATGGGTGCGACCCAACGATGTTTCTGCTAATTATCTCCACTGACTACTTGTCCTTGGGCTCATGTTAATCAGTGACAGAAAATACCCACTTAAACGCGGCATTTTGCCACGTTCTACAAAATCTACACGTTTGCCAATGAGGTCTTTCGATTATTGGTGCTAGATGCCACTTCGGCATCATTTTGGCTCGACTAGTGAAGCTGAATCGAGAATATTGTGGTACCGCGTATCTTTTTCCTACACTGCAGTATACAGATTCCGCCCACTAACTTGCACAGCTGCCCTTTTGAAGTTCAAACAGGTTATTAGTTATGTACAATAAATCTGTTATTGCAGGTCTCTCATTCAAATTAAAAACTCGTACACGTTCTTTTCGCACTGGTGGCTTCTGCTGATCGGCCTCCCCCGGAAATATGACTTCTGGCTTATGGAAACCGTTTGATGTGATGCTCGTCTTCACCTCTACCCAGACACCGGGAGATATGAAATTCGGACCTCCCCATCACCACCCCAACTCCTGAAACAGATAAATACCTCGTATTGCTTTTAAAGGGGTATAAATAGACGGTGGGTGCAAGTTAGTGGGCGGAATCTGTAATTGTTGCGGTTGTGCTGGTAAGCCACATGAAACTCAATGGATGCATGATAATTTGATGGCAGGGCATCCCAGAGCCATCAATCCAGTTGTATCAAATATAGTGAACTAAATTTACATGCTAGCCTCCATTCTCATTCTGTATTGCTATGCGGACTAACTTCATCGACGCACAAGACAAAAAGCTCGTTGTGTTTGCGCTCCAGTATGAGTCCAGCGCAAGCGGGTCGAGTGGACGGATGTGGCGCGGACCTAGTGGGCCAGAATTCGGCTCAATATCTTGAGAACCGACTGCGTGCGCTCAAGCACACCTACGGAAGGGATCTTGCGCGGTTCTCACGCTGTTATTTTTGTCCACTGTGACGACGGCATCTCCTCACATCACGAGGTTCCATTTTCTCTCCCCAAGCCAAGCGGAAAGAATCGTCCGTGATGTTTTCTGCGCTGTTTCGGCCGTTGACATTCGTCAGCAAGCTGACAAAACCGATGAGAATGAACTCGAGTTGTTGCCTACTGCTGTTTCGAGTGTAATTCAACGGATTGGACACGTGCATCAAGATGACGTCTTTCTAGATATTGGAGCTGGCTTGGGGAATGTTGCCGCTCCGTTTGCGATCCAAACGAATGCGCGTCAGTGTTTGGATATCGAAAAACGACCGAAGTTGGTTAGCAGAGGTGTATTCTGCTTGCGAACGCATGCATCCCGAATGCTACTCCTCCATAAAGTAATCCTGCACCAAGGGGATATACTCGACATGCCACTTTCGTCGATTCCACCTTTCTAAGCCGCATCAATAATTTTCCCGAATGATTTACTGTTCGATGAAACAGCAAAACTCGTCGTACAACAAGAACTGTGTCTGAGCGTCTGATTATATCTACCTCTTGCTATCGCCCGCGGCATCGTGAATCCTGTGTGGCGTTGGGTTTTGGAGCCGAACTGTCACGGCTCGGCTGACGTTGCACCTTTCAGTGAAAGACGGCAGCGCGTCTTGATCGGCGGATCTCATTCTCCGCGTTATAGTGGCCTAGGAGCGATAGTGACCGAAGTCTCTGCCTGGCCTAATAAAACCCCGGCCGAGATTAAAAGTCTCGTTTTGTATCCACTTGGGTGTTGTACCCTCGACTGTATAGAGCCGGCCATAAGATCTCCTACAGAGATCTGTTCACACGTGATATTTGTATTTAGGTATAGGACTAGCTGTAGGATGACCTACAGAGGCTCTCATAGCCGTTGATAAGCATAAATAAATCAGCAGCCTTCCCCAAGCCACCAAGGATCAAGTCCGTCTTCGGTAAGTCTAGCTAGCTTGTCTTAGAGCCTGGATACGCTCGGTTGCGTAGGATGCCTGTCGGCGATCTTGAGGTACATTGAGCCAAGCGTTCGCTGTTGGTCAACCCAAGAGATAGGAGTGGCCGAGAGTTGGGAACGACAGGGAGTGTCATTCCTTATATATTAGTAGGACCCGAGTGTTCCCGAATATATTTCACTACTAACCGAGGTTTTGACTTGGTAAACCCGTACTAGGCTTGACAGTCGGTACCCTTCCTTCTGAGGGACTGCGGGGGTTCGCGGGAAAGCGCAATATTGCATTCTAGCCCTCGCTCGTGGCTAGTAGTGCAGGTTTTGGGGTTGACCTAACTCAACCTTGGTATACAGAGGTGCTGGCAACCAACTCGGTGTAAGGGATCGTTCCTGGTCTTCAGGTGTTGATCCAACGTTCGCTGACCTTTGCGAATGAAGCGTGTGTTGTTGGTGGGACTCAAACGCTCGGTAGTGAGCTTTTCTGCGTATTTCTACACGACCCCTGCCGGCGGTTTTGCGCCAAGTGAAAACTAGCAGAAACAACGTACGGCCACGTAAGCTGGAAGTCCCCGCTGCTCCTAATCTACATGTACAAGAAGAGGCAGTAGAAAAGACGACGATGTGCAGGTCGTTGTGACGTTCGTGTTGCTGTTGTGGCAGCACGCGATGTCGGTGACGACGCCCCTCAAGAGTTGACAAATGCAGGGCGCTGCATCGCGCCGTCTTCGCTACCATTGGTGCTGACGGTCTCATGCAGCGTCATATGACCCTGGGTGATCTCGTCTTCATCCTCCGCGCGTCGGGGCAGGCCTCGCGGCGTCTTCGCTGCCATTGATTCTGTTGAAGACCGCTGCGTGTACTGAGTGTGTCGTTTGTGAGGTTTCGAGCACAGTTGTGGATGCTCGTGGCTTAGGGGATACGTGATGCTAGTAGACGTTTTCTTGTGCCTGTAGTCGCCGATGATGATGGTGTTGACCACAACGTACGTATCGCCTGTGAAGGCCAGCGACGACGCCGTCTCGGTGCAGCAGGACCAAACCGCGAAGGCCTACAACACATCGGACTGAACGTCATGGCGCGAGTGTCGGACACGGGCTGCTCCCTCGCGTACTACGAGTCGTACCTCCTGATCCCAAACTACAACCGCATCGGCGTCGACACGGTTGCAGACGACAGATCCATCTCATTCTTGGACTGCCTCGAGTTCGGCAATGCTAATGGCGCCACGTACACGCAGTTCGGTACGCCGCAGTCTGTGTTCAACTCATCGAACACGGTGACGGTGCCCTTGGAGCAAAAACACGACGTCTTCCTCGGTGGGCGATGTGGGTCCCTGCTTGTCCACCGCTAGCCTCTCCGCCAGCGTGCTGTCCGAGACTGTGCATGTATGTGATACTACTGTAAGTCTGGTGTACTACATCGAGTGGCCAAGATCTCGGAGACCGCGATCGCTCTGAGCTACTTAATACGGCCAACATCTACGCACCCCCGGTGTCTCTCGTCGAGTTCTCGACCATCGCGGGTTCGCCTACTTTCCGTAGCAGCTACATGCTCGACGAGTCCGAGCATGAGATCGTCTTCGGCTCCGCTTACGGTTTCTACCCGATCCCGATTGTCCGTGTTCTGGGCACTAACCGTCTGACTGTGGGCTTCATCTACCCGGCCAACTCGGGCAAGCCGAGTATCAAGGTGATTCGTACTCGTCGGACCTGACGCACTCTGTGAAGTCTCCATTCCTCCCCGTGACGAAAGCGGACTTCTCACTGGCGTCGGCCGACCCGAACGCCACCGAATCGATCGTCCTGGACATGGTGATGTTGACGGCCTCGCGTAGATCCAACATAGGCAGGTTCCAGCAGACCTTGTCCGTCGTCTCCGTGTTCACGGTCGTGTCTGTCTGCTTGTCCGACGGCTTCTGGTTGGCGCTGAACAGTATGTACGGTGAATCGACCGTCCAATTGTTGAATTGCGAGTACGGCTCGAGGTTGGCCTTGCACGTCATGGTTGTCGGAGAGTGTTGGAGGAGGGTGGACTATGCGGAGCAACAGCAATAGTTTATCACTATACATACACGAAAGCTGAAATAAGTTGAAGGCTTACCATGCTTAAATTAAGATTGATGCACGGAAGTTTAGGATCGTCATTTCTATAGCTTAATTAAGATAGATACACTGAATTTGAAGATCGTGTTTGCCGACTCATTCTTCATGTTTATTCAACCTTGTGTCTCGCGATCCCACTCTGTTCGATCACTGGACTTCATTGGCTCAGTGTACGTTGCTGGATTGATTCCCTTTGCTGGCTTGGTGTACGTTGCGGGCGCGCTAGACCTTCAGAAGCCAGTCGTGAAGCAGTGTTGAGATCGGATTGATGTTGTGCCTTGATCCTGACCAAGGTTGAGAACCTGCGTATATTCCCTTTATCGTTGAAGAGTCCATTGGGAAGATAGAAGCGGTGGTACTTATTCCCGCAGGTCCAAGTGCTCTGTGGGCAGGTGAAAGGAGTGTCGACGTCACCATGCACAACTCTGCAAAGACACACCGCATGTGTAAGACAACAATCGGTTACCTCCGTCGGGTATCTGCCGTCGTAACGACAGACAACACAATCTCGGTTTCTTCAGCGTATGCCCTTGTATATTTGTTTCGAAAACGTCACGTCACACTGCGTCTGGAGGTTGTGCACACTTGCCGCAGCGTAGCCACTGCTTGGGGGAGTAACAGTGACTGTAGATTCATTTTCACTGACAACGCTGCTACCAAAAGCCATCCTGCCGTCAATCGGCGCTTCTTTCCACCTTCACAGAATTAACTTAGCTCAGACACTAACTCCGTAAGGAACGTTCTGTGTGTGTGTGTGGGGGNNNGGGGCTCGATCTCTTGAAGTGTCAATTGCCATCCGCCGTGGCAAGTAAGTGTTGGCGCGCGCGATATCGACGTGTGATAGCGCCAATTTTTAATGCTGTCGTTTATAGGAACGTCGGCGAGTGGAAATCTTGCACGTATCTGGTCTAACCGGTCCACACCTTGCATGTGTTGATTGTATTTTAGAATACGGATTGGATCAGAGAACTGACGACTTGAAGCTCCAATTTGTCGAATCACCGTCGTTGTGGTGGACGGATTCGCATTGGTAACCATGGCCACGATACTGCCATCGCACAATGACGCAGCGAGAACGTTATGTTCAACCGCAACAGACCGCTGATAATCACCTCGAGCGGACTCCTCGTTTTGCAGGATGGTGTGCTTTGGATACCCCCCCTCCCGCGCGCGCGCGCGCACCGTTCCTTGCCCATACAATCCTGTCAACCGCGGATCCAGCGAGAATTGCTTGCGCACTTGTTGGCCATCACCTGACTCCTCGCGCAGCTGCTGCAGTTCGGCTTGGGTCATCACATTCTCCAGGCGATCAGTAATATCACTATTGCTGTAGCGGAGACGATAATTCAAAGCGATCCACGTGGTCGAGCAACACACCACGTGCTGAAGTAATACTTTCCACCAGGCTTTGTGGATTGTATACAATGAGGTGCCATCGGTGGTGGGACCGCCAAGCAATGCTGAATTCGTCCAAAGCCAGATCACGGCCTACTTCAACATGTCGACAACCCGTACATTTGAGTAGATTCAGCAAGGGTCAAATTCGGGCTGCTAGGTCTCGTTCCACCGACATACCGGGTTCAGCGCGAAACCTCAAACAGCGGCGGATCAACTTGAATCTACGTAGACTCATCACAGTGCCCAAGCTGGTAGATGCCCCACCGAAGACGCGATCTTCGGTCTGAGGCCCCAGTAGTTAGAATACTCTCCTTGGTCAGAGAGGATCATGTAGAATTTAATGCCGAGAAACTAGGACAACTTGCTTCCAAAAGTAGACTGGCATGTAGGCGAAGGAGCTCGAAGAGGCCGACAATAAAATACAACAGTAAGTGTCACGTCGTCAAGGGGCGTACTTTGTAGGAGCGCTCATCACCACATCAAAATGCGGTATTTTACCGCGTTCTTCAAACCTTTTGGATTGCCATCAAGATGTGTGTTCACGAAAGAACCCACGTGCAGATCGGAATAAATCCAATGTGTCAATTTGAAAAAACAAATGAGCCATGAGGTCAAGTCGGCAATGCCATCTTGACTTTGATTAGCACGCTTTCTCTTGGTAAATGTGTCAAACTACGCTATCGTCGTCCCAACACACGTCACTTACGTCTGAATCAAGCCATGACAGACTCTGTAGCGATGCGACCGGCTCGTCATCCACCGGTTGAATTTATTGGCTCGCTTGTCGTGTTGTCCCGCCCACACGGAAATTGTGGTTTCATATCCGTTGCTTGAACAATATCATTTTTGTCAGATATTGTCATATTGATTCTACCTTGCGTCCTATTGAATTTTCTTTATGCCATTTTAAAGTTGAAAATGTGTAGATCAATGCGCTTAAAGCCGCCTTTCACTCTGTTTCTGTTGAGTACGGTTCATGCGGAGTGCAACCAGCGAAGCACACGATTTCGATCCGGCGACGTAAGTTTTGGCTCTTTTCCATCGCTGTGCGTCAAACCCTTTGAGCACACTATTTTCAAATATCCAGCCCACGAGGGTTCCGAGACTAGCTTGTGCTGGTTTGGCTT
>AWVV02010539.1:0-28322 GCA_000500205.2 Phytophthora lateralis | reverse complement strand
CTGCTGGTGATGCAGGGAGATCTCACGCTCTGCTCAGCCGACGTCATCGTGAACGCCGCCAACTGCCAGTTGCTGCATGGTGGGGGGTTGGCAGCCGCAATTGTACGTGCAGGAGGCTCATCCATACAGGTTGAGAGCTCCAAATGGGTCAAAGAGCACGGCTCGTTAAGTGTTGGAGACGCAGTGACGACTCCAGCGGGGAAGCTGCCGAGTCGCTACGTGATCCACACAGTGGGGCCCAATGTAGGCAGTGCAACACCCACTGCTGAGCACGCCAAGCTGCTGCGTCGAGCCGTGAGGAGTGCGTTGATGGAGGCACATCGACTGGAGCTCACGTCGGTGGCGGTGCCCGGCATCTCGACGGGTATCCGAGGGTATCCGAGGGACTTGGGGGGCAGGGAGATCGTGACGGAGACGGTGAAGTTCTGCAAGGAACATGGAGATGCGACCAAGGTGCAGCACATTGCGTTGATGAATATTGACGACCCGACGGTGAACAGCTTCGTCAAGGTGCTGGAAGATGTCAAAGTGAAAAATGATGATGTGGACATTGGTGAACAGCTTTGTGGATTGAACATTCACGATGGAGACTGGGTGGGTTGAGCCTTTGGTTGCTATTATTCGGTGGTAACCTTCTTTATGTATGCTTGCAGTAACTTTCGAGAAATACTGAGCGGAAGTTTTCGTGTTGACTTTTTTAGATGATCACTTTCACAATCGCCATGGATTTGTTTAAAGGATGTTGTCGGGAAAAGCGTGCTTCGCCCGACGTGTGAGTATCTCTCGGGTTTTGACTCTCGCGGTTAACAGAAGTGTGATTGTTGGTGAGCCACCATCGGAATCGATCAATTTGCATTTTTGGATATGACCGTTGTGACTGTGACCTACTTCGCTGCATCAGTGTTGACAAATATTCATTGAGAAAAGCGCGGGTTCTACTTCGTTCAAATTGTCGAAGGGCTCAATTGGGGTGCGCTAGTTATCCGGAATACGATTTTGGGGTATCAAACTTGGATTCGTCACCGCGGCAATCAGTCAAAGCTGCATGATTACGTTGAATTGTTGATATCGTGAAGTACAGCACGAATTGAGTAGGCTGCAGTGATTAGTGGGAATGGTCCACGAGCTGTTTATAGTTACTACTTGTACTACCCTATAGGGCTTCAATGTAGTACGTTCATGTAGTAGTGTTAACTTGCAAAAGATAATAAACTTATTGGCGATCCTCGCCTGAGCACGATACAGTAGCGAGATGTGTCCCAACCAACCGGGTGCGGCACTATTATATCTGATGGTGTAGTGGCTGGCCGCCCGATTTAACCTTGCTGGCCGCTTTTCAAGTTCTATCAGGCTGGATAGTCCATCGCGTGAGTTGGGTCGTCTTTTAGGAGTGAACTCTTGCTTGCAATCGTGACAGTCGAGATGGCATCGCACCCCTCAAGGAAAAGGGCAGCTACCATTAACAGAAGTACGGTTTACCGCATGGACTGGTACGCCAAAGGATCTTGCGTTTTGGGAGACAATTTGGGAAGTGAGGTTGGAAAGGTACAAGTAGACTCCTCAGCGTCTAGGTTTGAAGATTTTGTCGCTGCTGCAATTGCCTCATCAAATTCCATCCCTGTTTTATCCTTCCACCCTTTGAACAAGGCAATCATGTTTTTAAAACCCTCAGGTACTTTGGACGTTTTCCCCTTGAAGAGACTGCTGAAAAACCCACCCCTCCCTCCGTCCTCGTCACTGTCGTCTGTCTTGACGCTAGAGCTTCTCAAAATTCGTCTCTCACCGGTCAGGAGCTGAATTCAGGAATACAGCGCTGTGCGATACGTAGTAATTGTCGAGTGAAACCTAAATTCTTGTTGTTGCTTTTCAATCTACATACGTCAGCAGTTTTGTTCACACGATGGGATAGCGAGGGCGTCCTCCCGATTTGTGCATAATCCCAATAAACGCACAATCAGAGTGACGAGGGGACCTAGCTAATTTGTAGATAATCCACTTGCGCGTACAATCAGAGTGACTGCGCTAATTTGATTTACGCTCGTTGCACCGTTCAATACAGTTCAAGCCATCGCTGTGCCAAACATTCTATTTCTACAAGAGCCATGGAATTAAGAAGACACTCAAGAAGGCAGTTGAAATACAACGGAAGATTGACGAAGATACCAACTCAGTCATAAAGCGATTCGAAGGGAAACAGTTGTTTGGTATGAAGATAACAAAGCGGGAAGAAAATAGCTTAGAAAGGGTCTATCTGGCGTACCGAAGAGGCCAGGATAATGCTGTACGATCCTACGTCGCGGAAAGGGCTTCGAAGAACAAACAGTGGTGGCAGTAAGAGGGAGATGCGATCAAAGGTTCGTGATGGCCAGTAACTTCGTCAGAAGAAAACAAAACATCGGGGTTGCCCCTTGGGAGTCTTTGACTTTGGCACATGCACACCATTGTTGTTATTAGATCAAAATACCCTTCACCAGGGCACGGAACGTATTGGGCTGATTGTAATACTTCTGAAATCGTCATTAATGCACCATTTCCTAAACTCTTATTAGCAGTAAGATTGTGGATTGACGAGATACGAGCACGCGCAACTCAGCCCACCGCATGACGTCTACCTAGAACGCGCTGTTGCACTCGAAGTCAGAAAGTCAGTTTTGCCAGAATGCTCTGGGGGAGGTTCGTTGTGCGCGGTTCCGTGATTTTTGGTTGAGACAGCGATTGCAGACACGAGCCGACTGGATGATCCCGTTTTCAAGCTGTCAGGAACTCTAGAGGCCGTGGCTCGCATGTTCGAAAAGGTGAAGGTCACACCCGAGAACCAGTTTATCACAAGATGCTAAACGGTACTTGTATTAGGTTCTCTTTGCTTGGGCCACCTGCATGTAGCAGATCCCCATCGCGTTTTCGAAGAGCTATACTTGAGTAACGATATTCCAGCCGTTATTGAAAATGCCCGAGGTTATTTGAGAAGTTCTCGGTGAGTGATTTCGAGGCATGCTTGTCGAAGCCAGACGAAACAATCACTAATTGCATCACCATGGGAGCGGATTCAAGCATACAGTGGACGACATTGATTGATTTCTGACAACTGCTTGAAAACAACACTCAAACGCTTGGTCTGGAACACAAATATGCTCAAGAGGTCGTAGCTATTAGCTGTAGACCTGCGCACCGACCTGGCATGGCCACGTTGTGCGCACGAGTTCAGCAAACTGCGGGCCTTGCAGACTGTTGGTGCGGGCGGAGCTAGAGCGTTTCCGACGGACCTTGGGGCTCTGGTCAACGGCATCCCCCAGCAGGTCTCGTCGTAAAGTGTAACTGGGCTCGTCAATGAAGTCGCTACTGCCGCGGAAGAGCAGCTGAACGTGCGAGCTCGTGAGCTCTCTGCGTCGCCACACGCGCATGTCGAAGACAAGGCCGCTGAAGCCGAACCAACCAGTGAAATGTGGCTCCGGCTTGGCTGGCGTGAGTCCGCTTACGCAGCCGGAGCCAACGTTCACGTGCTGCAATTTGTCCCAATCTGCAAGCAGAGGGCCAGCATCTTGGATTCGCTGCTCTCCATTGAGGTAAACGGTCAGGAGTTGCTCGGGCTGGTCATTTCTCGTGAAGGTGGCGCGATCTGCTCCAGCATCTCCGCCATAAGTTACCACGAGATGGTACCAGTGGTTTGACGAGAGTTCGCGAGCCACACAAATCGGGGTTGGGCGGTTCAGGAAAGAGCACCAAAGGTTACCGTTGGGATCAATCGACAACAACTGATCGTGGACATACGGCCACCTACTAGCATCACTCGACTCCACAAAGGGCAGATCTTGTGAGCCCAGTAAAATGCCGCCCATAAAGGTATCCCCTAGCTCGGCGAGTGAAAACCATATTTCAATTGAGAACGGGTCGGCTGTGCTTCCGGCTTCGTTTGAATAATCTCCACTGCTGGTGAGCATTTGGGACAGCGACCCTGGCAACGGTAATGCTGAGCCGCGATCACGCCAGCGCGGGTCCATTGGAAGTCCACGGAAGCGGAAAGAGTCTGTGAGCATTTGCGGGTCGCGCTTGAACGTTACATCTAGAGGTCGCGGAGAGCTCTGGACAATCGCACCGATCTGTAGGCGGTCAAGTCCACACACACTCTGTCCATTAACCGCTACGATAATGTCACCACGCTCCACACGGCCCGAGGCTTCAATCTCACCAGCTGCACCAGATTCAGCGCGAAGAAACTTGCTGACGACGACACGATTGCCAACAGAGTTGATCTTCACGCCTAACCATTTTTGACGAAGTTCTACGACAGCTACCGTCGCAGTTGGTGATCCAGGCTCAACTTGGTGTGGTGATGTCGGATACGCGCGTACAGGTATTCCCACTGCCGTGGGTTGACCGGTGTGGTTGCTGGTTGGG
Organism: Phytophthora lateralis; assembly: GCA_000500205.2. Lineage (NCBI taxonomy): Eukaryota > Oomycota > Peronosporomycetes > Peronosporales > Peronosporaceae > Phytophthora > Phytophthora lateralis. Next base: position 23,927 of record AWVV02010539.1, on the reverse strand, counting down.
CTACTCTGGCGTCTAGGAGCTTCTGGTGCATTCACTACGTTCGTTACCAAAGGCACAGCAGGCGAAGTACCCACATTAATGCGTAAATAATCAGCGCTAGAAACTCGATGCAAGGGCAACGCAGGGGTGGTTGCATCGTCTTGAAAGCGTCTACCGCCGCCATCGCGCGCGCGCTCCTCCTCAGCTAAAGCCTGCAGCTCTTCGACTACCGTATTAATGTCAGGTCTTGCAGCCTGGTCAGGGTCGCACATGGCCTCAACTAGCGACCATACATTATCTTCCACTCCGACAGGCGGGGAGGGCATCTCACCACGCAGTACGCGCTCACGAACATCATCATCAGCCATAAATCCCCACGGTAATTCTTCCGACAGTGCTTCCAACAGCGTCATTCCAAATGCGTAAACATCCGATGCCAATTCAGCCTTCGGGTCATCATTCAGGAGCTCTGGGGCTTGCCACCTTAGCGATCCAGAGTAACGAGGTGATGCTGGTTTTACTGAGGTAAAATCAGCAATATTTGCCTCAGACTCCGCTTCACAATGAGTTAGGGAGAACGAACGCAAGTTTGCGAGTCTGGCTTGACCGTCGTCTCCAACAACAATATTCGCACAGCAGAGATCACCGTGGATCAGAGACGCCTCGTGAAGACTCTGGAGTCCCGTAGCGGCCTGAGCAAGCAGGCGGAATAGTTGTCGCCGATGATCCACGGACAAGTTCAGATAGTCCTCTAGCGAGGTCACTGTCGCTGAGCCAGACTCTGGGGCCGCCCATGGGCTCACAAACGCCAAGTATGGCTGTGAGCCAAAGATGGACCCTCCTGCCAGTTGCAGCACGTGCGGGTGGCAGACAACATCCCGAAGCAATTCGGTCTCGCGCTGCACAGCCTCGACAGCCTGAGTGAGATTGGACACAATAGCATCCCCATTTCCAATCGCCAGCTGCTTAATGAGCAGTTGCTGCACTCCACGCTTCCGCTGGCCACGACTGCGCATCCAGCTAGCACTTGTGATCTGGCAGTGCGGGCCGCCACGGAAGCGAGTGTTCGGATTCAGCACCACCTCAGCGGGTGAAAGAAACCACGACGGCAGCACAGGCACTTGAACACCACACACACGCACCAGTCTGCGGAACAGCACCCGCAGGGACTCCTCGTGGTCTGGGAACAGCTCTGCTCCGTCATCTTTCTGCATCTCCGCAGGGCCATCTTTGCTGCTATTGTAGCTGCGACTTAGTCGCTTCTTCTTGGAGCGCCTGGCCACGTCCTGCACCTGCTTGAAAGCGAACTTGACCACCGCAAGCAGCTCGCGCTGCTCATTGTCAGTACTCTCGGCTGCCGCATCCACTTGCGCTCGAGCAGCAAGCTGCAGCGCCTGCTCCACACGCTCCAGCTCTTGCTCCCACTCCTGGGCCCAGCACGCACTCGGGTCCACGTGCTCCGCGTGCAGGCCACGGAACGACGCGTCCAGCCACACATGCAGCGACCGCAGCTCTCGCACTGGAGACGGAGCCACAGCTAGTCGGAACACGGCGCTCTCTGTGGCCGCCAGACTCTGCAGCAGTAACGTGAAGCGTGAGAGAGCTGCGTCCACCTGAACAGTCCACTCGCCAGCCTCTGCGGGGTTCTTGTCGGGCTCCTGCTCCCGGAAATGGTCTGTGTAGCCGCAGATCGCCACGAGGCGCCCCAGCAGCGTCTCGCACAGCGGTCGCAGCTCCCACGAACGCTCGCAGAGCGTCTGCATCGTCATCAGCGCCGGCTCCATCGTAGCAAGTGGCGTATTGCGTAATGGGACGTCGGACTGGCCGGGCGGGTCGGCGGGAAAAGAACCAAGAATGGTTGGCCGATCGAAGGAACGTCGAGCTGGGGACACGGGCGGGAGCTTGCGCGTGGCTGGTGACGTCTCCAACGATGGAGCGGGCGGCGGCGATCGTGAGCGTTGGAGAGACTTGCTGTCAGAGAGCGGACTGTTAGTGTATCGAGGGGTTGTGGCTGATCTTGAAACTCGATGTGTCACTTCACAAAAATGGTTACGATGGTCTTGTTCGTAGCCTTTCCTGAGGATGCTGATGGTGCCAACAGCAGCAGTAACAGGCACAGCGTGACTTCTTTTGACTTATTAACCATCTGCACTAAATACTGCGCTCAATACTACTGTAGCAGACTTGTTGATGCAGTATCGCATCCCATCCGAGGAGCACCGCTAAAGGCGCGAGCAGGAGCAAAGGATCGCGTATACAAGGCCTCCCATCGTGGGGCCTCTCTTGCTCTGCTGCTCATGCCGAGCGCTTCAAGTCGGACCGCACTTCTTCGTCGCTCTCTGCTCGGTGGATCACGTACATATCGTCGCCGGAAACCGCAGTGAGGTCCGCACGTTCAGATTCGCGCCCAGCCGCATCGAGCGCATTGATCTTATCCAGGACATTGCGCACGACATCAAGCGACGAAGCCGCTACGTCCACACGGCGAGCAGCCAGACTTGGCTCGCAAAAGAAAAATTCAGCGCTGTCATCATCGCACTCGTCGTCGTCTTGAGGCACCACCATCGCTGCTGAGTGTCTTAGCTTGTCGCAGAGCACTTGCGAGTGCAGTTGACTCCAATCGGAGCGTTCGGACACTTCAATGTACGCGCGCGTGCAAGTAATCGTTGTGTCACTTCGTGGTTTTATAAGCGTGACGAGAACTCGAAGGTGGTGCTCGACATTCAACGAAGTTTCCTTCTGCAAGCCTTCACCGAGGCAACGATAAGATGCTACCACTGATTTGCAGCTCGCCAGCGCGCTTGCCATCGCTTCAACCCATGCTGTTTGTGCTTTTTCGTTGCCCTGTAGCGCTCGAAGTGAACCGCCGAATGCAGCGCGCCACTCTTGCGGACCCAACTTCGACAGATAGCTGAGCATGCGATAGAACGCAAAGATAATGCGGCCGGATGTGACGTCGTCCGCCGTCGGTCTTGTATCTGCTCCAACGCTCGATTCGGTGCTCTGGAAATATTCGAGTACCAAGCGCTCGCTAGCGAGGTTGACCAGCGAAGACAGACGGCACGTGCTTGGCAAGAAGCTGCGAGTCCGACCCAAAACGATTGCGCGAAGGAGTACAGCTAGAACACTGTATGGCTCAGTATCGCACACTTCTCGGCTTGTCCGTCGTAAGTGCTCGCAAAACTTCAGCTGTCCAACACCATCCGTATCAACATCACTTTCAAGGCCCTCCGGCTGAGTTATCATTCGCACGCAGAATTCTGGAGCGCAACCCGATGCAGCATCCAGACTGAAGTAGAATTGGTCCGAGACGCATGAATCGGTAACTTGTCGGACAGTTCGGGTATCCTTGAGCGCGCTCAATAAGTTTATCTTAAGTGCTGCCACCTCGCTTTGAGCAGTCTCACTTGGCAACACCAAACACAGCTCAGTGAGAGTTGATCTCAGCCCCAGCAGTGCGCTGTCGATTCGTCGTACTGCGTAGCGATCCGCATTCACCCTGGAACCAAGAGCATTGGCCCAAGCATTCTCCACGACCTCCATGCCACAAAAGACAGCGCTTCGTGTTCGCTCCTCGATGTTGATGCCCAGAGAATCAAGCACCGACGAGATAGTAGAGCTCGGAGGTGCCAAAGAGGTGTTATGTCGCACCGCCTTGTCTGAGTGCCCAACGTAGCAAACGCTCACTGCAGCATCTTGAAGGGACTTCATCTCACGAAGAGGCCATTGCATAGATTCCTCCAGAGTCGTCAATATCGTGAGCTTGCTCATCGCGCCAAAACCCGTGTCTCTGAGGTATCTACTCATAACATCCTCAAACTCTTGGAAGAGTGAATGAGGCCGAGACATCACCGTCACGTCGTCGAAACGGTATAGCGAAGAGAAGAGGAACTGGTCTTGCAAATTACGCAACAATAGAGCGGTTGGCGGCGGTGCAGCATCCTGAGATACGTGGATACAAAGCAGTCGGCGTGCCTGGCACTGAGAATCAATATTGCGCAGGATCTGCGTCCGCCATAAAAGCCTGGCCTCGTCGTCTTCAGAGTCGTTCATGACATCACTCTCGTTGATGTATAGAATAAATAACTGTGAGCCTGCTGGCGTATCCGGTCCCTGGAATACTTCTCTGTCACTGCCGGCACGCAAATTACCCTCCTTCCAGGATGCGGTATCATTCATGGAGCAGCAACGGACATCTACAGCAAACGGCGAAGATGTTGAAATTACTCGCTGATTTTGAATCAGAAGAGCAGCTCCAACGCGCGCGGTCAATTCAATTGGCGGGTCGATGACCGTTCGTGTAGCTGCTGTGCATTCTAGAAGGTCATTCGAATATGACGCGCTCACACCATCTCTTGTTGAGATTGTAATGTGCGGTATCTTGTTTCTCGCTTGCAATGGCAGTCGCTTGTCCAACTCGACTCGAAGACACTGACCAAGATTGTCTTTCACGACTTCAACCCCGTAGACAGTGAACGATGCGCCGAGTTCAGCGTCTCTGGCGTACTGCTTGTTCGGTCGGTACAGCAGTGTAACGTGGTCGGCAGCCTTATTAGGATGCACAGGTAGTATCTCAGCCAGCAGCTTCTCCCGTGAATCGGTGTCCAGAAAGAGACCAAGGTATGTCAAGCCTCCAACAATTCCGTCCGAAAGTGGGTTTGCTGTGAGGGTGGGATACTCGAATTGCGGTCTGAAGCAGTGGGCACGCAGGTCTTCCTCCCACCGCATGAACATGCTGACAACTTTATCGGGTGGCACACCGTGCGAGTTGCGCTGACCCATTCGAAACGCTGTGAGTGCGTCCGGGCACTTCATTTCAACGATATGCACGCGGCAGCCGTTCGACTTGGCGATATCCTCGTACGGTTCATACTCCCACCTTTGTGTACTGGTATTGTCAACCAAAACCATGTGCTGGTGAGGTCGGCATTGCATGCTACCGCCATGGCTACGCGGGACATCACCGTGAACAGCCCTGGTAAAATCTACTCTGCACGCGCTGTGGGCCGCTGCCAGCTTCTTGACGTCAAACACATATCCCCTAGGCGTTTCAAAGAAAAAGTCCGCCGAGCACGCTGTGAAAGCCACTTCACGATAGCGACAAATGGCTTCGAGCTCGCGTCCAAGTGTACTCTTTCCACTGCCCGGAATTCCTCGCAGAATGACGACAACAGGCTTTCTGGCATCAGTGTTGCCAGCCAGCATGTCGTCCACAACAGGCAGCAAACTTGGATACCGGAGATTAGCAATACTGTCCTGGGTAGACAACGAGACATGTATCGGCGCGAGAATCACGCGTTGGATCTCCTGCCTCTGCTCATCTACGACACTCACAACCACTTCATTCCACGCTTGGCTTCCTTCCCACTGATATTCCCCAATATCACTGTCGCCCCACTCCATAAACGCCGACATCAACGGCAGCGTTAGACGATGCGACGGCAGCAGACCTTTCGCCAACACGCCGCAGCTCTTCAGTCTTAGCATCAAACTGCTAGCAAACGTCCACAGCGCGTCCTCCGCGTGCCTACTGAAGCTCAGCGCCAGCGTCCACTCGTCGTACTTGGCATCATGTCGCAGTGCCGCTCTGCTCGCCAGCAGCTCCATCGGTCTCTTGATTGCCCCCACCACGCGCTGCATCTCCACCAGGTGCTGCCACGAATTCAGGCCGCACTCCAGCAGCTCCACGCGCACGTCGTGACGCTGCGTCACCGCGTTCGCCCGTCGTGCCTCGAACGCGTCCTCAAACCGCGCCACAACATCCCGCAGCGTCTCTTTCTCGTCCCCAACACCGCCAAGTTGAAGCGCCACGCGCACCCGAAGCACGCTCTGCTGGATGCTGCGCGCGATGTCCTGCTCCGTGGGCTCCCCGGGGGGCCGCCGGCGACCGCCCCGACCGCCCCGACCGCCGGATGACGCAGGCCGAGACCCAGAAGAGGACGCGGGGGCGCTGCCACCGCGGCGGTTCTTACCCCAGGCCATGGTGGAAGGTTGCACTTGACGCCTCGAAGGTTAATTCCGCACTGAGCAACGGTGGCCACGGGTGGTGACCATCACTCGGGAAACCTATGGAGTGGCATACGGCATGAAAGATAGCGGGGTGCTACGCTGCCCTGGCAAAAGATCGCGGTGACTGCGAGAATGTATTGACCTGATTGAACACGGTGACACGCCACGAACTTGTCGAGACCTCGGAATAAAATAACGTCGACCGTCCTGCTCGGATGGTGGATAAATTGGCGGCGCCTCCCTCAGTGATGCTCGTCCAGCGAGTCGATGAAGCCCGGCACGCTGCGGCTAAACTCGTCCAACTTCTTCGTACGCTTGTGCAGCTCTTCATGCAGCTTGGTCTCAACTGCGACGACAGCAGGGGGCAACGATGACTCGGCTACAAACGCCGACTGAGCTGCAGCAAGCACAGAGGGCATAGCAGCTGCTGCTGTCGGCTTCTGCTGCTCTTCCAATACTTTAGCCGATGCTTTGGACTCCATCAGCGCCAAGCTCGTCGTCTCTTCCGGCTGCTCGCCCGCATACTCGTGCAGCTCGCGCTTGAGACTGCGGATCCGTTTCTCCCACTCGTTGATCTCCTTGGCCTGCGTCGAGTTGCGCTCCTCCATCTCGCGAGCGCGTACGTCATAGTTCAACACCTGCGTCCTGAGCGCCTGGCACGTGCATCGGAACAACATCTTTGCCGATGCCTGTGATATGGCAGCATCTTCACGTCCCGCTTTCATCTTGCGTTTCCGCCTTCGATCCACACGCTCAGACTTGGCCGCCACCTTCTTGCCGGCCTTCGTCTTCCCCTTGGCGCTCGCTTTCTCCTTTGCTGGTTTCTCACGTCGAGCGTCGTTCAGCGTCGTCCCCAGCACCTTCGCCTTCTCCGTTTTCTCTTTCTCCTGTGGCCCGGTTCCCTTCACGGCTGCAATTCCTTCCAGCGAAACTTTGGCTGCTAATTTCACTGGAGCCATGGGCGGGAGGCCAGTGCCCACGTGCAGGACGCCGCGACTGTCTCGCCGCTGCTCGTCCTCGCTCGATGTGCGGTCGGGCGTCTCCTGCGTTGGCTCCGTTGGCATCGTCCGTTCCCTGCAATGGAGACCACCACTCCGTCTCTTCAAGTTATGTACGTGTACACCACATTTCGGTCTTGTTCACGTCAGCCTCATTGCAGCTCTTGCCATGGCGTCTCCCGACCTACTGCACAAGTGCGAGGAGTTCCTGCTGCATCCGACCGTGCGCGCCTTGTCCCTCGCCCAGCGCGTGGATTTCCTCGAGAAGAAGGTGCTGTAACCCTCCCCATAACCCCTGTATCCCCCCTACTTAGCCTCCATTCTGCCAGGGTCTGTCCCCGGAGGAAATCACACGGTGTCTCAAGAGTCTGGAGCACCGCAATGGTCTCTCGCAGCTGTTGCGGCGTACGGTCGACGCACCCAGTCTTCAGCTGGCGGAGGGCTCCACTTCCTCCTCTGCTGCTTTCTCGTCGCTTAAGTTGCTCAAGTTCATCGTGAAGAAGTACGGCGTGGCGACGCTGCTGCTGGCGCTGCTGGGCTACGGTTACGTGCAGTTTAAGAAAAGCAAATCTGAGCTGTTGGTCATTGGACATGAGATGCACAAACTGCAGCATCAGAAGCGCATGAGCGCCAAGGTGGAGGCGCTGCTGTCCGTGGTGAAGCACCAACAGACGCAGTATGACCAGGCGGCGGAGCTGCTGAGCGCACGGGTGAACAGATACTCTGCTGCGACGAGTCAAGCTGCAGCAAGGAAGGCGAGCTCGTCCTCGACGCAGCTTACGCGGGGACTCGAGCTACAGGCGCTCCAGAGCGAGCTGCTAGAGCTCAAGAGTGCAGTGGTAGACACGTACCTCCGCCCGACAGTGGTGGAGAAGATCGTGGAGGTGGTCAAGGAGTTGCCGATCGTTCTGCGACCTGCTGAAGCAAGTGTGTCAGATAGGTTAGCGCAAGAAACAGAGACGGTGAAGGTTATAACTGATTCAACGGAGCAGGCGAAGAGCACGAAGAGTGCTTCTGCAACCTACGTGCAGACAGAGAAAACGTGGCGAATCGGGTCTACAAAACAGAAGCATGACGAAGAGGTGACAGAGGAACACAGTGCCGTCAGAGACGAAACGACGATGAGTTCTGCAGAAATCACCGAGTTGTTTCAGAGCGGCCAGTTCGATGAGGAGCTATCGACCGCTCGAAGCTATCGTATCTTGTTTGCGACTCAATAAAATTAGAGGTTCGCCAACCGATTTCCGAAGTTGTTTCGTGAGCGATTCACTTGAATTGGCATCCTCGCTGGGCGACCTACCACACTTTTTCCTTCAGCTGAATGGGTGCATTGGGCAGCTCGCGCGTTGATCCAGGCGTCACGACGATCATGAGCGTGCCGAGAATCACGGGCCGTCGGATTTTCCGCAGTGGACGAGTTTAGCTACTGTTGCTGCCGGTAAGATTTAGTGCTGAAAAGTATGTCAAACCTGCAGAGCTTTGTAAAAAGCCTGCAGACCCTTGTAAGATATGTGCCACATCGCACACTTAAGTATGCCAACCTTGCAGAAAATGAAACACAAGTACTCACTATTTTTTCAGTTCTCGACATTTTTCACACACTCAGTAAGTTTACCAAAACCCTGAACACAATAGTATGGCGGATGGGCATTCAGCAGCGCCGGCTTTTTTAGTCGTTGTCTGTAAAGTCAATCCTGATACAATATCCAATAATTATAAAGTCATCTCCACGAGAATAATATAGCTACAAATATATAGCAAATATGCTGCCTTACGCACGTGAAGGACTAAAGCGATTAAATATTAATGTTGTCCGATGGGGTAGGGGTACGGCGACGGACAGAATGCAACTGGCGCCAGCTAACTGCCAGTCAAATCCCAAAACGAACAGAAAAGGCACTGCAGATCATCAAGACTCAGCCAATCAAAGCATTGGCCCACTTAATATTAGCCAATCGCACTAGACCCCCAATTCGATTATTCCTAGCCTCTCAGTCGGTAAAATGGAGGCAGCTACAGCACCGGAGGAGGAGGACGATGTGCTTCAGCACGCAGGGCTAGCTGCAGTGGACGCGCTGATTGCGGCAGAGACTACTAGCGGGAAGAAGCGCCGCAAGCACTACAGCTTCAATATAAAGCGAGAGGTGCTGCAAGCGAGAGAAGGAATGAGTGGACGAGAGGCTGATTGTGCGCAAGGCGTCCCGCGGTGAACCATTAGTGACTCGGGCAAGAAAAAAAGGAGGAGATTTTCGCCTTCGAAGGAAACGAGAAGACGCTCTCCAGAGCGCCGGGGCGGCCGGACAGCGTGCCGTTTGGGATTGAGTTCCCTATGTACATGAAGGACACCCGACACGACTGCCTCTCGCTCACGGCACGCTCGATGACCGCTTTTGTGCGAAAGGGTTACCCAGTGTGGCTACTGCTGTATGTTGAAGACAAGAAAGTCGCCAGCACTGCGTACGAGTCGCTGCTTCGGTTGCTTCGGCGGTTCGCTTACAGCACGGGTTCGTGCAGCGTACGCCTAGCCGATTAAAGGTGCTATTTAACCGTTACAATTACTGTACAACTGTGTTTTGTGCCACTAAAACCGATGATGTGCTCCTTACATGTATTATGAGTGAGTTGACGAGTTCAAATAGCATTCACTGTCAAGTTTAACTAGAGCTTTGGTTCATATCCTGCATGTGCTATATACAACACCGACGAAACTGGAATATATTACGACCCCCCTCCCGTCAAAACTCCTGTCACCTAAAGGTAAGGTGGCAAAGCTATCTGCCCAACAAAACCACTCTGCAAGAATGACAGCCGTTTGCACCACAACCACGCACGCCACAGCTCAGCTCCGCACACAGGTAAGCACGGACGCCTCCAGCCACGCATGCAACATGCAATCTCCTCTTTCTCAGCCGCTGCTGTCGTTACGCGCACATTATGAGAGGCGCACCAAATGGCACAATTGAAGAAGAGGAACCCCCAACCTACCCGAAAGGTGCGATGTTTTTTATATTAGCAGATTAAATGAAACATACCAATATGTCTTGTGTTAACAGGTCATATTTACACTATCCAAAAGAAAGCCTGGATGGACAGTCGTGTGTGGGCCTTCTACCTCCGTTCGCTCTTGTATCACCACATTTCCGAGCCATCTGTCCTCCTCGTGGACAACCTGGATTGCCACGTCTCCGCGGCCTCGGAGGAAATCGTTGCAAGCGAACTAGTTTCTGTGTTGCAGCCATTGCCGGAAAACTCCATCTCAGTATGCCAGCCGCTAGACGTCGGAATTATGGGGCCATTGAAGTCAAAGTTACGAGCTCTGTGGCTGGAAGAAACGGACAGGGCCCTGACCGCCCGTAAAAAGAGGGTGGCCACCATCAAACGAACCATCAAAGCGTGGGAATCCATAAAAACCACCACCGTCACGAAAGCTTTTAACAAGGCGCTCAATACTAAGTTTTACCTGTAAAATATAACTGTCTCCATTGCGCTAAATTTAGATCTGTTAAAGCTAAAATCTGAGTATTTCGGTCAATACGGTTGCCAAGATCTTGCTTGGCTCTTTTTTTCTCCTATCCTGCTTAACTATCGGCTCAAATATTTGGTGCTGGCTGTTGCATTCTGTTCGTCGCTGTACTGATTATCGTGTCAAGGTTCGAGGTAAAACCGGTAAGATGGTTTATGTAAGCAACATCACTCGTTTGAGCAATCAAAAGCTGGTCGCAAAGCAATACAGTCACACCTCCCTAACTGAGCCTCTCTACCTGACTACGCGTTCTTTATCTGGTTTGTCGTCTCTGTGTGCAAATAAGTTTATATGACTTTCACTATAGAAGTTCTCTAACTGACTAAAACCCTCCTCATTCTCTAACTGACAGCCCCGGAGGGTGGGGGAACTCCCTAAATGGACGCCAAATCGTGCCTCGCCTGGATTTGCTGGACCGCTTGTCTGCCAGTCATTTAAACAGCATCCCGCCCTGAACAACGTTCAGTCTTTCGCCGCAACGCTCAGTCACAACTAGCGTTTCCAGTCATCCCCAATAGATATCACAATATATTGGTTCAAAACGAAAAAGAGTCAATGCTTCAGACGGAGGTATTGCTGATCGTACCAAACAAAGACTTGAGGACAGTTTTCTCTTCGATAATTCAACTTTAACAGCGATTGATCAGTCTGATAGCAAACTCAAACTGTTTTGAACCATTAGTAAAAATAAGGGATTGCTTGAATCCAATGGTTTAAGAAAGAAGATTGTTCCGATCCTTAAAGGGACCTCCAAATCATTACCTGTTGATGAAAATGGTTATGTATGGGTCGATGGTAATTCAATCAGCGTATATGGAAAAGAAAGTGATAGAACAATCACAAAGAAAGTAAATTGGCTACTTACGCTCCGTGAGGATTTGGATGGATATCTCAAGGATGTTGAATATCCATTTCCATCATCTGATGAAGAAGCAGCTGAATTGGCTAAACAGAAGAAACTAAATAAGCAACAACGTAAAAACCTTGATGATAACCTTAAAATAGTAAATGAGGCGATTCTTAAATCGGCCCATGATATCGAGCGTCAATGTAATGAGCAGTATGATAACGACGATAATTTGCAAAAGCTTCATGATGACTCGGAGGCAGCTTTTCAAGCTTATGGTGAAGTCCAGAAGCGCTATGAAGAAGCTAAAAAGGCTGTACGGGGGTCAAACTCAAAATCAGCAAGATCAGCGTTGAAGGCAGCGACATCAGCAATAAAAGCGACAAAAGCAGTCTATTCAGCGAAGTCAAAGCAATACACTCAAGCTTTACATGGAAAAACAGATGTAGAAGACTTTAATGACCGACAAGATCAACGAAGGGTAAAAGGAGTTCTTAATGATATGGTTCATGTAGTCAGTGGGAGTGACTTGAAGGGACGTGGTCTTAGAGGAGCTGGTGTAGCACCCCTTGAAGGAGTTGTACGACGTGGCCGTACCTACAATCTAAACGAAATTCAGGGATTAGCGACACCGTCAGCGTATACCTACAAGCAGCTGGAAACGCTGCTTTAGAGTTTATCCTGTTTTCTCATTTCGTTGCGTTATCTCTTTTCCTTGATATAAGTGAGGAATCTAACATCGTTGGTGATAATAACTCCAATATTCTCGTAGGTCTCGCTCCAATCAATGCTTGGAACTAGAACAAACTTGTTTAATCTAATACTATATGTCTTTGCATCTCTCCCGAGGTAATACTTAATTGGATAAACATCAAATAGCTGTGCAACAGCTTGTTTGATCTCTTTTGGCCTTGGATTTCATCGGGGTCATCATCACTGAATGTATATTTATCATGAGCATCTTCTGTTGATGTATCAACTGGTGGGATACTAACTCCTTCTATTGAAACATCAGATAGTGGTCTCTGTACTGGAGGGATACTAACACCGTCCAGTTTAACATCGGAAAGCAATCTAACGTTAGGTTCTGTGTTAGTTCCAGTTGCTGAGACCTCAGGGTGTTTTACGGAGTTTTCATCACTCAGATTTTTTTAAGTCCGATTGAGCAATTACCTGATCAATCATACTATCCATGGTTTGTTTTACCTCTTGTGGAATAGCCTCATCGGATCCAACACTCATATCAGTCCGAGTTGATTTCTTAGCAATAGTTGCAATACCATTCGCGAGATCACTTGCCCACGAAGCGCCTTCGTACATCTCACGTTTGGCTTTAGCTTGACGAACGCGACGCTGAGCTCTTTCAAGAAGCTCCTGTCGTTTTTGCTCTCTCTGAGCGAGCGATGTGAAATTTGGAAACATATTGATCCTATATGTTGTGAGTCATAAAAAAAATGAGTACCGTAATTAGGTTTCTACCACTAGCTCGGCATAACTGAGTCATGACGGAAAGGTAGATACATATGACAGATACGGTTTCGCTCATTTAGAAGATTTAGATAACGGTCTTTGATACAATGGAACGGAACGCCAAAGATTGCTTCCAATTCGTGTCTGTACTTTCGATTGACTACAGTTTTGCGGAAATTCGCGGCTGGATCAAAATTCAGCAACTCATTCTTGATTCGACTTATTTCTTGAATGATCCACAGCTTGCGTCGAATCTTAACAAGCTCCCGTTCCTTTTCTGTACAACTTGGGCACATTATTACGAGATCAGTGTCTATACATAAAGTCAGATAATTTATAATCGAATAAAAAATATTGGAAGTAATATATGGGTCAAAAGCTTACAGAGGATACCTCTATCAATTAAATTTTAAAGCTAATCACGTCTCACTTTCTTTTAGCGCCGGGGCGCAAGGGTCGCTGACCCTCAGCTTTGGCAGGTCTGAGCTTCAGCTCTTTGACTTCCAGTACTCGTTTTCAAGAGTTGATCTCTTGTTCTTGTTAATCAACTGTAGATTATCTTGTAGCTCCCAGGAGTCAGGCTCATTACCAAGCCATTTTATCAGATATTTGTTCTTCCCAGACCGTGTCTTCTTATGATCCAAGATCTTTTCCGCCTCAAGAATATCGCCTTGATTAATAGTAGCATATGTAGTCTCTGTTTTAACCAGTTTAAGATCGTTTGGTGCCTTGTAGAGAGTATGACCATTTCTTGAACGGATTTGGACTCGGTAGCAATCAATTTCAACTATCGTATAGACAGCATTGCTCCATCGAGCCGATACTTTACCAAAAGCCTGCTTCTTGAGACGATATAATACGCTTGATCCGACCTCAAAACTCCTTCTCAATCCTTTTGGCTTCTGCCTGATTATGACTCAGATCCGCATCCATTACTTTGCCTTTGGCATCATTTGGGTCATACCAATCGAACGATGAAACGTCCTATTGTAGTTTTCAATAACGTCAGTGATAAGCTTTTGCGAAATCCTATTGGGGGACATTTTAGTTAGTCTCTGCTTCAACGTTCTGTTAAATCGCTCAATTTTTCCCATAGTATCATGATCACCGGGCTCGTTGTTGTAGTGCTCAATTTTCTTGGATTTGAAGAACTCTTGAGCCTGCTAGTTCATGAACGCGCTACCATTATCGCTTGTCATGATATCCACTTTATGGAGTCGAACAAACGCTTTAAGCGGTGCTAACACAGTTCCTGATGTCTTATTCGATAAGACCTTTGCAAAGCCCAACCTGATAGCAGTCAAAATTGGTCGCTTCTCCCAAAACGCAAGATCGATTTGCCAAGAGTTGGGGTTATGCGAAGCTATTTTGAAGCCATTGAATCTCTTCTTTTGCTCCTGATATCGTTGAATATCAGTCTGACTCGCATACCAATCCTTTACGATTTTGAAAGTTATCTTAGGATTTAACTCCTTTGCCTTATGATACAGAGCTTCAGCTCCGATAAAGCCGGTTTTTGGGTCATAGTAGAGTTTCTTTAATAGCGCGTCCATGATCTATATTTACATTTAAAAAATACCCAGTGGTTAGCTGCTTAAATATCAAGTGGTTCAGTCGTGATACCATCACCAAGTACTCGACGTTTGTCATAGTAGTAGTTGAGCGCTGTTTTGTTTTGAGTATACGTGATGATAGACTTGGTTTCTTTCGATAGTCCGAACCCCTTGTTTGTACCTTGTAGCGTGATACGATCCCGTACAACAGTCTCAAACCCATCAGGATTGAGAACACCATTGTTTCGACCACCTCCATGCTGAATACCCTTCGCTGAAACTTTTACCTTGTAAGATTCGTCGGGTAGATAGCGAATATAGTTCTTACTCGATAGTGAGACCATAGCATCACCTGACCATTCATCTTTGAACAAACCAGGAGTACGGCGATCAAACTTAGCTACCTCAGTGTTGTAGTCGCGTGGGAACCAATCGTATTATGCTCCTTGAAGTGGGCACGTAGCTCAGGCTTGATATAGTCTTGAAACGGATTCTCACAGCTGAAAGCGATATAAGCTGAATCAGTGTCCATCTCCTGATACTGGAAGTCAGAGCGGTCGAAGTAGAAATATATGCAGTCATAGTAGAACTGAAGCATACGTAGCTTAGCAAGCTGATAGATAGCAATCGACAAATGGATTGGGTTCTTGTTAATAAGACGGCGTTTCTTCATGGTGATTTCACACGCATCATTAAGCTCTTCCAACCCATGGAACGTAAAGTGTTCGATCTTGTTCTTAATAGCTTTGTTGCTCGACTCATACTTGACCTCTTTGTGCTTGCTCATGTCCATTCCAGATCGACCAAAAGCACTGTTGCCTACAGGTTTCATCATCTCAGCAATCATCGCCTTAGACTTATCAACATCATCTTCTCGTCGAGCGTTTGATACAGCCTCCATAAAATGAGCAAAAGCCTTGTGATAGCTGGCCTTGATAAAGCAGTAAGTCTTGGTGAGCTCCATACCATGAGAAAGGTACCACTTGAGCAAAGGAGTGTAGATGAGAATCTTTTCACCAAAGTAGCTACCAATCAACTTGCGAGCTGGCTTTGCTCGGCTTCGCTTGCGCGCCTCATTGTGGTCGAACATGTGCTTACCAATGATGCTCTCATTCGTACAGTCGATCAGTACATTCTTGAAAATTGGAGTAATCTCACCAAAGTACTGTTTACGATGCTCTGGTGTGCGAATATCACACTCAAGAAAGCCAAATACCTTGTCTGCTTTGATGTCATCGATGATACCATCATACGCTTCAACCGTAGTTAATCGACCGCACGGCATCTCATTACCAAGAGCCCATAGGTATAGAGCGTTAGCGTCGTACCCGATAATTTTCTTACAGACCTTACCACCGCGAATCTTCGTTTCATTAAACTGGGCGTAGCGATTGAAGATAATAGATGGACCTCCAGCAATGTTGGCCTTCATCTTAGAGTAGATATCCTTCTCCTTCTTGTCGATCGAGTAGACCAGTCTGTCCGAGTTAAACTCAAGCAACTTGTTATACCGAAATCCCTTAAGCAACATGTCTTTTCGAGCGGTGTTGCATTTTACGCGGCTGACCAAGATGTTACCGTCGATGTGGCCAAGATTATTGTTGATACGATCCGTTGAAGCGGTATCGGCAGTCAGCTGGAAGTAGCATAGACCACACAGATACTTTTGTTTTTGCAGCCTGTATTCAAGTGCTCGAATGTCATACCAAATTTTCGCTTTGTCTTAGCATCCTGACTCTTGCAGCCCGCCATGCGCTTAGCTGGAAATTGGAATGTGTTAGCAGGTTTTCTTATCCGGATATTGGAGATTATTGAAGCAGGTCTGATACATGACCTTTTCTGAAAGACCAGGTAGGGACACTCCATCCGCAAACATATCCAGATCGAAACGCTTAAATAGCTCTCGCTGAGCCTTGATAGCTTTGATGAAAGGGACTACGTCGAGATTATTGTACCAGATCAGCAGGTCTTTGATCGATTTCATCTCATAGTAATCCCACAGGAACTTCACTCGTTCGTAGTCATCGCCGGTGATGCTTGTTCCACGGAGCTTGCTATCCAAAACTGACTTAGGCGGGATAGTAGTCTGGTTTAGTACATTGAACGCGGTGATGTACTCGTAAGGGAAAAGACCCTTACCAAGACCACAGACACATTTAATTTTGTCATCGCATTTGCAGCCACCGAGATATGTTGTAAGATACTTGTCGTAGCTGGTACCAGCTGGTACATAGTTAGTGATATCAAGCATTTTCATGTCCGATGTAGCAATGCACATGTAGCTGGGGTTCTTGATGACAGATTTGATGTTGTCGGTATCAATTACGGCAAACAAATCCTTCTTAATCAAGTTAATATCGTATCGGCCAGAATTGAAGCCGAATACTGGTACCTGATCAAGCTGCTGTTTCAGTTTCCCATAATCAGACCTTTGCTTACCAAAACCAAGACTGCGGTGAAAGTCAAAGAAGCTGGCATACTTCCCCTCTTCAATCCAACTCACCACGTCAGACATCTTGTAGGTCCTACCAAGATTTACACCTGGAATTTCCATACCTGTCAGACCGTGAGCATTGATGATTTTTTGTAGAAGCGACTTATATTTTTTTGACATTGTACTGTTGGATTTTCACTGATACATCACCAATGTATTTGAACATATCCGTAAGTAACATCTTTGGATCGCCATTTACAATACAGCGCACCTCCTCGGTTAAGCTATCAACTACGGATACAGACACCGGAATGTGTTCGTACGTGAAGACAGTATTCTCCCCGTGTTGAGTCCCGGTAGGCTTAAGGATTGCCTCAAAGTCATAAACGATGAAGTGGTCGATGTACTGGTTAGCATCCTTAATGGAATACTTTGTAAGCAGTGATCGAATGGCGTTAGGAGCTGGCTCGTAGATAGTTGGCTCAGCGGGGAACCTCTCAATATTCACAAGCTCGCACTGATTTTTCTTGTGATTTTTAAGTCTTTCACCGCTCACAAAAACCATTTCACACTTAGGACACTGATACTTAGACTGAAGCATATCGATGCTCTTGATGTAGAGAGCGTGATTCTCGTGTGATAGAATATCCATAGCTTCATACCCCTTGTCCGATCTACGAATGCGTTCTACGTTTCCGGAAGCCACATCGATGTTACATACGTTAATACCAAGTTGGAAGCAGTCCTCAACCTCATCGAGCTGTAGAAGGTCAGTAGGCTTGAAGCTTCTAAACAGACTCAACGTATATTTAATCCCCTTGAAAAAGCACTAGCACTTGAATGCCTCCTTCACCTGAGCCTGAATTCTGCGATGATCTTTCTTAGCGCTCTGGAATGTGTGCCAGGCGATGCAGTGGAAGACGCACTTGTTGTTGGTCTTAGGGAAGTTGATTACATGCTTGTTTACGCGAATAATATTAGGGATGACAGCTTTGCTATCCCCCTGAGCATGGTCGCGATGATAGATGAAAATTTTGAATGCAGTGATCGCCTTGAGCTGATATCCGGAGCTGGGGTAGTTCAGTTTCTCAGCCAACTCCATAGACCGGATTTCCGAAATTACCTTCTTTCGAATATCCGCCTTGCTGTTGATTACGACAGGCTTATTGAGTTTGCGAGATTCGGGTAGAAGTAGCGAGTGTCATCAGGATCAGTCTTGCTCACAAGTTCGTACCCGAGAGCAACATTTACCTTGAACGCACTTGCCTGAGTCGAAAGAACGTTCTCGAGCTTATCGTAGAAATCAGTAGCCTCAACACCCTCATATAGGTGTGATTCCATGTGATTACCATCGTAAAAACGGTACTTAGGATCAGCCTTGTAGTCAGGCGACAAGTGTTTCTCAAGGGTTTCAGTCGAAACATTGTACTGCTTAGCTACCAATCTCTGGTTGATTGGGCGCGAAACGCTGCTAATATAAACCATCTTACCCGTTCTACCACGCACCTTAACACGGTCGCTACTACCCCCATTCGATAGCTTGGATATTTAATCTCTTTAATCCTTCGAGCTCGTATGCAAACATGTTGCCTATATATGCTTGGCTATATTATTCTCCGTAGATATGACTTTATAATTATTGGACCTTTTATCAGGATCGACTTTATATCATACTAATATACAAAAAATCTGAGATTAATTAATTCAGATATTTGGAGTATGACTTGCTGGAGGTTTTAAACCAGTTATAATATCCAAAAACGTCAGTCATTACCTATATTGGACTTGACTTTTTACCTGAGAAAATAATTAATTAATTAAGTTCGGTTTCGTTGTTAGGTTCGACTTCACCTTCATTAAGTTCAGGTCTGGGCTTGCGCTTGCGGGCTCGAATCTGCTCTCTATTCTTATTGTCGTAGCTCTTTTGATACAACAAGCGTGTGTCGCGTGTGCGCTGGTAGTAGCGCTTCTGTGCTACCTTAATGCGCTCTTTGTTAGCGAGGTATTGTTCAGGTAAGTACGCCATCTTAGTATATTAATAAATTTATATTTATCATGATAGAAGAATTGTTCAGTTTATCGAAAGGAGTTTGGACAAGATTTTTTTCCTTCAAACACACGATATTAACATTAGATAAGGCTATCAGAGTAAAGTTTTACTCCTCGACATCACATCGTCCTCAGACTGTGTATCAAGCAAGGAGCTCAGTATTTTTTTTAACCATCAATCAGCAGCACAACAATAGCATCTCGAGCACAACGAGCGACATAACAGCATGAGCAGCAGCAGAGAATACTTCATTTTAAGTCGAAACAAAAATTTACGCATACATGTGAGCATACATTGGCATCGATTGCACCATGTGTTGCGCATACTCCATACGCCTCGCCATGAGAAACTCTGGTTCCACCACATCTGCCATCAACTCGTATCGCTCCATCATCTCCTCTGCATGAGCATCATCCGGCTGGGGCAAGAAGTCATCAACCTTCATTGTCTTGAAAGGTCCAGGAATGAATGACGGAGGAAGTGGGGCTGACTCCGTTCGTCTCAGTACGGCTGCCTCGATAAATCTGAACGCGTTCTTTGGATACTGCAACGTAACTTGGGTCAGAACGCGCTTGTCGCTGAACCAAGAGAAATGCCAGTGGTCGTTCAAATCCGTCAACAAACTCAGCGGATAGCAGTTGAGAGGCGCCTTCATGCTGCAGCTCACAAGTTGACCAATCGCTTGAGGAACATGGCCCGGTTCGACTTTCTTCTTGAGCTCGATCACCAAGCTGACCCCAGCCAGCTTAATCAGTGGGTTCTTCGATGTTCGATTGATGAGCAATACATCAGCTGTGCCTTTCATAGCAAACGGAAGTCTTGGGTCCACAATGGTGAGAACTGTTTTATCGCCCGCAATGTCATCCAACAAGAAGTCTCCTCGATCCATCAGCGTCTTCAAATGCTGTTTCAAGTACGCCATGTACCCAGCCCTTTGACTCTCCTCGCTCTCCGCGATTTTCGGAATCCACGAATAACCCCCGATGGAATTATCGACTGGTTCCTTGATATCAGGAATATTTTCGGTCAAGCGCATCTTCTTGACAATTCGATCTTCCATTGCGGTATTCAGATCGGAAAACGAATACGCTGACGCCTTCTCATCTCGCTCCTTGAGAACCTCATTCACAACCATCTTCGTTTGCTCTGCAGTCCATGGTATTGGCGCTACAGACATCTCGTTTGAGGTACCTTCTTGCTCCGGAATCACCACCAGCACGTGAACCACGTCCTCTCCAAGCGAAACGTCTGGCCCAAACAGGTCCGGCTTGTTCAACTTCCACGACGCGCGCAGCTCCTTCATCTTCGATGTGTCAACTTTATTCTGCAGCATCTTGTCCAGGTCATCGTCGTCTGGCAGCCACGAGCCGTCCGCCGTCTTCGCTAGAAAGAGCCGCAGGTCGTCGGCATCGACCTTGTCCAACTTGTTCTTCTTCTTCTCCTTGATCGCATTCTTCAAATCATCCACCGAGTCGTCTTCATCTACTCGCACCGAGAAGGCGCTTCCCGCGACACCAACGATCGCACAGAAAAGCTTGACCATCTTTCCTCGAGCAGGCAGATTCTGGAACGAGGAAGAAGGGAGGGAGAGAATTTCTGGGCGTATTTAAGTGAAAATGATGGTGTGTCACATAGACTTCCCACCAATGATGAGACGCCACGCGTTGCGCTATTCCTTGCGGTAAAAAACTGTTCTATTGAATTTATCAGTGTTCCAAGATCTAGGGACGCGCCCTCTCGCTCTCAGCTGGTACGGTCGAGCAGCTCTGAAACTACCTCAAGATTCAAAAGATGTCTCTTTCGCTCTCAGGTGGTCGAGAGGTTGCGTCGTCGAAATAGCAGCTGCCTCGAAAGAACGTTCCAGGATTGGTCTCGTTGGTAAATTACGGAAAGTAAAAAAACTGCCGGCGTAATGTTCCATGACCCACTACTGTGCCTTCACCCCTCAAGAATCGAGATCTGTTGGTGTTGTCTCGACGTGTACACGTGAGATCGCTTGTTCAGGCGACACCAGCTTGGACAACTGTTCGTTGCTCACGGCAGTAACTGATTCGGTTCTGGAGACGAACACCAAGGCTGCCAGTAAGACGTAGAATGCACGCATAGTGCGACCGCTGAAAGGCGATCTTGAGTTGCTCCGACTGCGCAAATTTGAAACTGCGGCTTTGAAAAGGAAGCGCAATGGCCATTGCGCCAACCTTAGTTTGATGTGAGAGCCGTTCTTTCTTCTTCGATTCATCATGATCAAAATATAAAGAGCCGGCTGGATCAACATTGCAGTGCCTACTCCTTTCTCCCATGTGGTTGGTGATGTACCAATGCTGAGCACACGAATACCGCAATCGAGATCTCATACACCTATGATGTAACATCGTACCTCAGGTTTATTGAAGTGGTCTCATTGCGAGATGAACAGGGTCTGCCCCCTTTCTAAAGCTGACATTAAATAGAGTATGTAATTGATAGCTACAAGGTTTGCAGCTATCAATTACACACTCCATTTAATGTTCGCACATGTAAATACATAATAAACAGTTAACAGTGCATGTATTATACGTCGTTTGGTTGTTAAAGGCCGTAACGTTATCGATATGAGCTCCTGCATGCGCTGTTACGGTTCGCGTCCAAACGTCGACGCAATCTTTGCTCAGCGTCAGTTAGGGTCTGCGCGTGCGGCGGCGAATTAAGAGGCGATAGTGCCACAGAAATGACAACAGCCAGGTCTGCGAGGCGTGGAAGGGAGAGCGCCCAGTTACGGGCAGTACCCGTCGGGCACGGTGTGCAAAGGTGTGCTGCACACCTTCATCTTCACTTCTTAGATTCCGGGAGCTTCCCCGTGCCTGTCCTTGGCCGCTCCGTTGTTGCGCTTCTACAGTTTGGTATTGACTTTTAATAGTGTTGTCAACGTTGGGCGAACTGTCCAGAAACTCGATCAACTACATGTACGATGGGCTAAAGTATCTCAACTGTTCAATAACCTGGTCTCCCGTCCAACTAATGTCTTAGTTTTAGTATTCCGCTAGTATTTTCGTTTTAGTATGGTTCCTCCTCAGTGTGCGACCCCGATCTATAGAAAATGAGCATGTATTATTGCGGTACAGTACGTCTAGTTGATTCTAGCCCAAAACACTCAGAGGAAGCTAAGTCTACGCGAAGAACGTCTAGACCTTGGGTGTGGATGGCCTTTATAAGCCTGGGATCGAGCAAAGATACCAAGTGTCGCAGGCGTCGTCAACCATTCACTGCGCTACGAGGCTGATAACCTGGCGTGAGCTTCTTCAGCTTTTTGTTGCTGGCGGTTCTTCTTCCGCTGAACAGAACTCCGATACGAGTCCGCTGCGATGCCTTCTCGGTGACCATTTTGCTTCATGTGCGTGTTACAAGGCACACCGCGATGCTTGTACTTCGCGACCAGCCGAATTACCCGCCAATACTGCGGTTTGTGTGCTCCGACCATCCTGTAGACGGCCCCGGGCCTTCGGGCTCGATTGGGGTCGCTTCATTTGAGGACAGAGGCCGCGACAGCAGCAGATTGCGACAACTTATGGGTGTTGCAGATAAAGTCTGTGAGGTTTAGCTATCCCCAGCTGGCCCAGGTTAAAATAACCAACTGCCCTCCCTAATAAAATTCAGTTGTTCAGTAAAAAAAAAACTTTTTCCGGGAGAAACGTTGACAGCACTACATGGAGTTTTCTAAGAGATCTCAACCGCTGAGCTGGCGGCTATGCAGGGTATGATAGCATGAGAGCAGGCGCGTTTTAAGAGAAAGCTCTGCTGTATGAGATCTCAATTACGGTACTGTCAAGCAAATCTGAGGATATACCTCAGAATTTGGCTTTGCCTCGCGGATATTTATCGCTAGGGTATAATACCACAATAAAAGAGATATTTATCTGTAGACTACAACTATGAAGGACGCTATACATTTGTTAAGAAGTGACAAAGGATTTCCTTTCCAGGACCGGAACGGTCCGTATGAAATGGAAATCCATGTGTTCTATGGTACTCACCATTGCTCGCGTGACATTGGTCAGGACAGCTGCTTCACGATTGCATGTCACCGGCACAGTACATGTATTGTGCAATTGCATCCGCTTCGGGAAAAGAGGAATTTAAAACCGGCTTTAAAATCTGTTTTGACCTCCCAGCTCTCAGATACCAGCAGACTGGCTCAAAGTCCTAGAGAGCGCTCTGAAAGTCCAAATTAGTCTAAGGCCCTTCCAGAATTCATAGTACAGGCAAATGGTCGTGTACGGATAAATATCTCCTTCGTTGTGGTACCCTACTAATAGAGTAACCCTAGCGATAAATATCCTTGCTTTGCTGCGTTCTACAAAGGGATTCGCATCGCACCGGCGAGAAATCGGTTGTAAATTCAAGACGAGACAGTGCGCACTGGACCCGCCTCCGCAAATCCCGCATGGGATTGCTGCGGCCAATAGCCGCCGGCTAACCACTCCTCAGTCACGTTGACAGAGGATATAAATTGCATAGCACCAGCTAAGATTCGCTACATGTATTAATAGTCGGTACTCTCGCTTTCTGTAAGATTACGCCTTGCGTGGTTTGTAAATCATCTATCTTGGGATGTGGAGGACGGATGCCCCCGTGCGCATCGCAAAGGAAGTCGATCAAGCAGGGTGCGTAGAGCGTAGCCTCTGCAAAACCGCGCGTCTCAAAGCCGAGCAACTTTGTTGACGCTGGAGGAGAAGCTCCAGGTCTGCTTGAAGGCCCAGCGTGAGCCCAAAACAAAGGATGGAGAACTCTTGTTGTGGGTGTGAAATTCCTTTAAGAAGACCGTCAGTATCAGCACGATTCGGCGTATTCGAAACAAGCAACCCTCTTACTTTTGTAGCGCGAATTCGTCAGCAACTCGGCGATGTCGGGTGAAGTTTCCTGAGTTAAAGCAGCAGCTCGTCAACTTTTTTCACACGCATGAAGAAAATGCAATTATTTCTGACGATATATTGCTTCTCAAAGCCGGTGATATCAAGAAAAGTCTCAACATTGGTGATGATCAGCTGCGACTAAGTAACGGCTGGCTTTCAAAGTTCAAGAAGCGCA
>KV724585.1:2639-31834 GCA_000500205.2 Phytophthora lateralis | reverse complement strand
TCCATTGAGTTCATTGGCGCCTCATTTTCGCTCCCTTCACTCAAAGGGATAGGATCCTTGAACTCAAACTCATCCGCATCTTTGATCACCTTTTCCAGTTGGCGATCGAACGCCAAATCTTCGGCTGGTGTTCTTTCCTCGCGTTGAGCAGCCGCTGTCGACTTGGTAGTCGACTTGAGCCCTTTCTTGACTGTCAGCAGCCGCTTCTTTTTCGCGCCAGGTGCCGTCCAAATGGTGGAGCGGAACAGCGCTCCACCATGTCAGTTTGGATCACGATCCGCAGCCATCGCCGGGCAGTCCTTCTTCCAATGACCGGTTTCGAAGCAGTAGAAGCAATCCTTCGCTTGTTGTCCCAATGCTTCATCTTGACTTCGCTTCTTGTCCGTGAACCGTTTTGCAACGTTGATAGACAACGGACGTCTCTTGTCAGTCAGCATATTGATCTCCTTCTTCGATCGATCTCCAAACACGCGGCGGAGGCTTGTCTCTACATTTTCAATCGTGAACCACTCCGCTGTCATGCTGGCTGAGCTGTCCCAGAACTCACTTGGAAGGAGTGCCAGCACTTGCGCGCACAGCCAAGGCTTCGTAATCATGTCCTTTCCGACCAATCCTCTCATCTTGCGGTTGACGTCGTTCCGGAGTTTCTTGAGCTGGCCGAACAGCGCCCCAGGTTACTCCAGTTCGCCGTAGCCAGACGCTCCCACTACCGAAGTAACTCGATTACGCTTCCAGCATCTCCGAGCCCAAACTTTTGCTCCAATTCCTTCAAAATGTCGCAAGGCTGTATCCTTGACACTTGATCCTCCAAACCGCTCAGAAAGACGTTGGGCAGCGCCTGGTTGAAGAGATTCTTCAGTTCAGCATGAGCCCTAGTCCAGTGTTGGTAACGCCAGCGCAGATCTTTTTCCTCCTGTTGTATCACCTCCCCTTCCATAGTAATCACAGCCTTTTCCGGCGTGGTTTCCAGGAAGTCCATCATGACAACCGTAGCCCTAGGTTGGTCCTTTTCCAACAACGCGCGCTGATAAGCTTCGTCTAGCGTCTTAATGTGCGTCAGCACTTTGTCCTTCCATACGGTGAAGTCCTCTCCATTGAACTTTTCCAACCCCAGGGTCTGGCCACTCCTCGTGTGTCCTTTTCCCATGGGTTTACGTCTCAGTAAGTCTCTGAAATGTTAAGCTTTTAGCTTTAAGCCGTCAGTTCGGAAGTGAGGAGGACATTTAAGGCGGGCACTTTGCCACGCGTCCTCCTCTCCACTAACATCCCTCGGCAGGTTTTGTGGCTTACTTAGTAAGTACCTTATAAAGTAAGATGTCTTGTGCTTTTCCATTGGTTATATATTTGGCCAATCACACAGCCTCTTAACAATGCATAAAGCGTTGACACAGCCTTACCAGAACTCTGTTGCCGCTCAATTCGCTTTTCTTGGTCGCGCAGTAGTCGTCTAGCCATGCTCCGAAGTTGTCTCTAATAAACTCCATGACGAGCGATGTCGTCACAAACTTTAAAACAAATTAGTGTTGTGCTCAAAATAAAAAATAAAATCATATTGACGTACATTTTCTTGGCGGTGCTGATAAATGGACCATCTCTTTTCTCCCCTGCCCCTTCAACGTCTTCGACTTCGCCGATCCCTTGAAGGCTGCGATGCTGTCGAGCAGGCTTCGACGGTACGGCGGGGATAGCCGAGTGGGCGGGCGGCGGCGTAGACCCCCACTCGCTGAACTAATGCAAGTGCGTCTCTCTTCTGCTTGAGGGTGTAAGAAGCTTGATTTCCCATTTAAAAATGATAGCATACCCAGCTTCCTACACCCGGACTATCGTCTAGCACCTGACAATCAAAGAGGTTGTGGTTTAAATCCACAACCTCTTTGATTGGCTAAAATTAATGTATGGACGACAAACACATCACTAAATGAAGTCGTCTTTTTGTGTCGTACGTCTTTTTCCGTCGTTATTTGTAGTGCTTGCGACGCTTCTTCCCGATACTAACCACACAACGACCGCGCGGCTGCAAGAGCTCGGTAATGAGCGCCGCGTATTTTAGAGAGCGGTTCGACCTAGTCGACGAAGGGGACTACGGACATAGGTTCTACAACATATTTCGCGTATTGACCAAGTTAGTTGTGAGCAGGGACCGCTACACGTTCACACCATTCTCCTGAAAGACAGTCGTCGACACGGATGCACCTGCGTTGCAGTTCCGCAACGCCTATAACGACGTCGCAGGATGCAGAGGCTACGACCGTCTACCCACGGACTCCCAGCACCTCCTGGACATGTTGGGGACAGCGAAAATGAAGGCCTTCATTACCGAAGTCGCCGAAGAAGAGGCGCACGTGGGTCGTTTTTGTCCTAATGACCAACTCTCGGTGGAACTCCCGCGCTACTACAGCAAGCTCACCTTCGACTCGGACCAAGCGTACGCCTACAAAGTTGAATACTGGATGCAGACGGGGAATCGGGAGTCCCCCGTCCACGTTGACCAAGGGCGTGTGGTCTTGTACATCCCACCGTGCGCGAGTTCGTGCTTCAAGATTTGGGGGATTCTTCCGGTGTGACGGGGCACACAGCACCTTGCACAGAGGAAGTGCTAGAGAGCGGAAGCTCTCGGTGAACAACTAGTTCACAGTTCCCGGACTAAGGGAACAGACTACGACGTAGACGGTAGGTTAAAGACTGAATATATTTTATAGGTGAGCCAAGCTTGAATCATACAAACTCGAAGTCAACTATAGTAAAAGATAAACAAGTGTCCAATGGTTGGCTCGCAGCCAACCGGTACCACGTACCATGGACACTAAAGAGGGACATCCTGTCACTCTTTATGTAACATGGATACACATCCGTGTACCCCGTTACATCCGGAGACGTCGCCAGACGCACTCAAATGTGTCGAGGCATCTCGACACAGTGCAGAATAGGAACGGAGGAACTTGGCAAAGCATGACGTATGGTCATGATGCAAGGTCAGAGGGTTGCCACCCTCTGACCTTTCATATCTACATTTTCCCGCCCCAGCAAAAACGGCGAGGAAGCGCAGAACCACGCTCTGCCCGACGGCCCCTCGACACAACCTCGCCACTGCTGATGCGACACTTCCCCGCGTGGCCCCCGACCTGCTGCCGGGTGACACAGCTCTTCTGGTGTATGAAAATAGAGCGATTGGTGCGGTTCCGTTCAATGGTCCAGCCAAGGAGGTAGGATACTCTGTTAAACACAGTAAACATGTGCCGCAACCAGTAAATCTTGATATATAAGATGATAAAGTCACAAGTACCGTGTCCTTTCAGTATTTCTTTACAGAGGGAGCGCAGTACTGGTAAGGGAAGAGCCCTTGACGAGCCCTAACCTTAGCAAGATTAATTTTGTTCAGTTCTGGAATATTTGGCTTCAATATAGTTAGGACAAAAATTCAGGTGTGAACCGTGAATATCTGTATTAAGCACAAGTTTACGGCAGCATGCGCACGGAGGGCTTGAGCTCGAACGCGCGCATCAAGAAGAAGAAACGCTCGTCGGAGCGATCCAAGCGTCACGACAAGAGCGTGGACGAAGGAGAATGGAAGCAGTTCACGTCCCCCGACGGCCACCCGTACTTCTACAACGCCGTGACCAAGGAGAGCAGTTGGGAGCTGCCAACAGAGTCCGTCCGCTCCGAACATCGACGTGCTACAGGGAGCAACAAGCAGGTTATCCTAGAAGAAGAGGGAGGTGAGCCACTAGAACAGCATCCTGGCTCTAAGAAGAACAAGAAGAAGTGGGCGGAGGGCAAGGCAGTAGACCAGCAGGAGGCCATGGAGACGCCCAAGAACGCTACGTTCCAGAAGCTGCAGGCGTCACTGGAAGGAAGGTTCAATGCCATGAATGGCCCTATGCTGGGGATAGGACGACCACCGCCTATGCTGAACGTTCGACGGAGGGGGGGGGACTTTGCAGGAGGGGCTACAGAGTCAGAGACCAAGACGTCGTCGCTAGAGGAGCAGTACGAAGCCGAGACGGTGGGAATGAGTGCGGCGGAACGCCTCCGCTTCTTGAGGAAGAAGCGGCAGGAGAATATGATGACAAAGAGAGAAAGCGTGTCAGGGGACGATTTTATGGCGGAAGTAGCGAACAACATGAAGAAGAAAGAGGCTACGCGCAAGCCGCAGGAAAAGAGCGGCAGTGATAAAGTGCTGAATTGGAAAGAGCAGGAGGAGGCGGAGGGAGAACGTAAGCGACAGCAGATGCAGGCAGAGATTGAGGCCAAGGAGCTGGAAGAGGCGAGGAAGGAACGCGAGCAGCAGGCTGCTATAGAGCGAGAACAACGTCGGGAACAGGAGCGTGCTGAACAGCTTGCACTTGAACAGCGACGCGAGCAAGAAAGGAAGCAGCAACAAGAGGAAAAGGGTCTCCAGATGCAGCAGCAAGAGGAAAGGCAAAAGAAACCGAAGCAAGAGGAGGCTGCTGTTGATGGTGAACTCGACAAAAGCAGCTCTGAGCATGAGATCAGCAACACCAGCAAGACGGATGTTGCTGAACCAGGTGCACACAAATACTTAAATAGCGATGCACTGCCAGGTGATAGCTCGGATGTGCCATCACCCGAGCGCGTTAACAAGCACAGGAGGCGAAGTCGAAGTCGGGAAAGCAAGCGCGGGAGCTCAGTTTTTGTCGTTGAGGAAAATGATGATCAGCAAATGAGCACTGAGCACGAGCATCCTTCAGCGAAACGTAAGCAGAGTGTGGTATCTGAGGATGTTGCAGATGCGGTGCTGGACGAGAAACAGCGTGCGCGTGAAGAACGACGGGCACGAAAATTGCGAGGAAAAGAGCTGTCTGTCTCGTTATCGAGAGCATCGGTGACACTGGAATCACCAAGACGGAAATCGATACCCAGTGCGAAAGATGAGTCCAGCACCCGTTCAACCAGCAACATTGAAATTGAGGAAGAGGTAAGGTCGAGAGAGAAGCAGCTCAGACGCGAGAAGAGGCGAATAGCCAAGGTTGAGGCAGTATTGGCAGCTCAAAATCTGGGGGATACTGGAGAGCAAGTCGATCCGCACCACAAACGAGATCGAAAACGAAGTCCTGGTGGTCGCGTGGAGCAGCACGAAGGTCAAAGCAGTAGCACTAACGGACCATGGCATGCTGGAGTCTCCATGAATGGTCAACCACATCCCGGTCAGGCGCAATTCAGCGGCGGAATGTATGCCCCGTATCCGTACATGATGATGCCGCCTCCGCCACCTCCGCCGCCAACCCCGTATGGATATTACTACCCATACATGCAACCACCGCCAATGATGTCCATGTATCCTCCAGGTATGGTTGGGGTGCCACCAGGATACCAATTAACGCCCCCGACACCTCCGCCCTCATTGAATGGCATGGAGGCTTCATCTGCAATGGTGCCGTACGGTGCGGATTCGACGCCTTTTAGTGCTATGTATGACCAGCAGCCCGCTCCGGAGTTGAGTCGATGTGAATGCTGCAAAGGCATTGGTGTCGCTCTAGTCGAAAAGAATGGTGTGTGTGCTCATTGCAACCGCCTTCGGCTAGCTTTCATTGTGGACTCGGCGCAGATGCGGCAGCGGTGCTCAGTTTGTGGTGGATGGGGTTTCCAATTGCTTCAAGCGAACGGTATGTGTGAACATTGCACTCGGCAGACTGCCCGAAAGTCACAACGGAAGCTTGTCACCGAAGTTCAGCATCGTAGTAGTTTGGCTGCGCCACTTGCTGCATCTGTGCCTGTATTTGCTCCTCCTCGGCGGAATTCAACAGGAAATCCTAAGAACGAAGGCCTTGACGATATCAACTGGGATAAGTCTTCGTCGGGCGACTCTGACTGGGATGATTGACAGGCCTTGCGGCCCTGTAAAAGTGAAAATCTAAGGTGAACTACACGTACGACGTTCAATATACTTTGAAGGATAGAGCTATCAGGATGCTAAAGCACGGGCTTGTTTTCGTTGGTGGCAACTGCGCGCCCGTGTGGTGGAATCCTACAACTCCTCTTTGGGTGTCATGCTTCGAGTTGCATTCTCTGATCCACCAACGAGCCTTTGGAGGAGATTATCTGCCATTCCGGCGAGTTCACTTACAAACTTGATCAACGTACTTGTTTCGGTCTATGTTGTGGTGCTGCATGAGCAAGTGGATGCATCTGTCGATACTGAAGAGCGGGTTGCCGAGGCATTGCATCGATATCAAAGTTGTGTCTATATTGCTGAGGGTGTGCTTAATCGCGAGCTTCTTTGTCTTCGCTCGTTCGAAGCGGGCGTGCCTGCTGTTGCGAGCGGGTGGCGGGTGGCGACGCTTGGTTTTCACGATAGCGGTTGTACACGATGCCGCACGTGAAGATGACTTGCGTCGTTAGCAGGATGTTCCATCGCTGGCCCCACAGGAAGTTTTTCAGCGTCACCATCGTCGTCGAAATGTGGGGCTGCCAGCCAAAATTCAGACTGGGCGTCAAAACTCATTCTTGTATTGTCAAATTTGCATCATCAAAATATGGACGACGACTGGCGCGAAGATGGCAGCCTCCGGGGCTTAAACGGCGGCGGGGGTGGCCAGGGGAAAGCCCGAGGCAAAGGTAAAGGGCCGCAGTTCACGCGCGTGATCCCCAAATTCCTGCAGAAGTTCCATCAGCCGCCCGCCATCCAGGCCAAGTTCGCAACGCTCCCCAAGCCAGGCAAAGACGAGGAAGATGAAGGGCTGGACGAGGTGCAGCAGGCCGCGATGGACGAGTATCTGGCCAAGAAGGAGGAGAAGAAAGAGAAAATGAAGGTGGAAGGAGAAGAGGGTGACTCAGACTCAAAGAAGAAGAGCAAAAAGATCGTTGGGCAGGCGGTGGTGCAGATGGGCAAAGCCAAAACTTCGGTTGCTACGAAGAAGAAGAAACGCAAACGCACAGATCGACCGACGCTCAGTAATAAGAAGTTGCTCTCGTTCTCCATGGATGACGAGTGACGCTATGGACTTGGGGGCTGTATTATATTCGCCTGAAGAACACTGCGCAGCTCTACACTCAGCAGCAAGGGGCACGCAGGGAGGTTATTGTACGCGTGGAGGAGGCCTGGATAATTTGCTGAGTCAGGTGTGTCACCTCCGCTTCGGTATCTTCGGATTGCAACACCAATAGCGCATTTGTGGCGTTGAAAGATATGAAGAAGAGCAGAGCCAACGCTAAAGTCGACGGGTACGCAACGTGGACGTCCACGAAGCCGAACGAATGCGTGAGGAAAATTGCTTGGACGAGGCCTGCCGCTGAGTATGTGACCAGGATGCTGCGTCGCTGCCAACAAGTGAGCTGTATGGGACCGAGCCACATTGCGACGACAGCGTACCCAATCGAGACAAATGCTACAAACTGCAGAATACAAACACGAGTGTGTGAGCTTTGATGATTTCCTGGTGCAATCACGTCGCAGAGTGAGAAGTTAAGGATATTACGTACTGCTTGCATCGCGCTGAGATTCTGCGCTACGCCTGCCTTGAAGACTGGGTCTTGTTCATAATGCAGCAGGAATTCATTCAGCCAGTTGCTCTCGAGAATGTCGGTCCATCGTTCAGGTAGAAACTTTGGTGATCCGATTGGAGAAGTACTTGTTGCATTTTGCTGCGTGAAACAAGCAGGTCACGGGTGGCTGAGGCTATGTATTTACGAAAGTTCGACATGGCAACTTCCTTACGGTGGGATCCTGGCTGAATAGGCCGAATTGCTGTCGTACAAGTCCAGATCGAACCTAAATGGCAAGGTGGACAGCAAGTTACACAAGATGAGTACGATTCTACAGTAGTGAGCAGCATCAAGTTTTGGGAGTGGTTGTTACCTTGCTCCAGGGAGTTTCCTGTTGCAGTGCCTTCTGCTTGTCATTATCGCCCCTTTGGATCACTCCTCCATCGGCACTGTTGAGAATAAACTCGCGGACCTCCTGCCCACTACCAACATTTGAGCTCACGCAGAAACATGTTCGCATCGCGAGCACAGCAACCAGGAAGGCAGGTAGGTACTTCATCACGAGTGGCATTGCGAGCTGCTTTTGAAGGAAGAAAAATGGTAACGGTAACGCCAGAACCGCGGACAGGCGGCCTAAATTTGCTGCTAACGAAGCAGACTGACTCGAGTTAGTATTTGTATTGTATGACATCTATGCTTATTAGTTGTAGTGCACTCCCTAGGGAATTAAGTAAGCAAGTGCGGCGTAATTGCTCCCGTATTCTAAGCAATGTGCTTGACCTCCTTCGAGTCTTTGCCGCCTGTAAGTGGCAGGATCGGGTCAAGGTGGCTCTTACGCCACTCGGGGGCTTTGCCGTACACGTAAACGGACCCGTTGACGAGGATAGCTCCGATCACGAATTGGCCCGTAGGCATCTTATCAAACACAAACACCGACATGATGACCGAAAGAACCACGGCGATGGATGTAGCAAAGGCCTTCAGAATGTTGTCGGCGTATTTGACCACCACAGCTGTAAGAAGACCGCCAAATGCGCTCATGCAGATAGCAGCCCAAACAACCGGCCTGTAGCCATAGAAAAAGCCGTGACTCATGATCGACTCCAAATCATTGAGCACCAGACCACCACCAGACAGTGCCATTCCGAGGAAGCACATTTGCACGTTACGTTCCCAAAGTGTAGTGTTCGAACCGCTGCCTTTCAGGATTTTTTCGAAGTACACACCGGCGAAACCGGAGCACACGCAGGCTGCAACAACGGCCATCAGTCCTTTGGTGGTGCTCTGTCCGGTATTGGCAATTGCTGCAGCACTCGCTCCATCCCCATCCAGTTGCACCAGTGCGACGCCCATCATGAGTGTGACGATGGCGCCCCACTGCGTCAGCAGCACCGTCTTGCGCAGCATGACGACGGAGAAGATGGCGGTGGTGAGGATCTTGAGCTGGTACATGATCTGGAAGGTTGGCGCATCCAGGTTGGACACTGCCACGTACTGTAGATTGTTCTGCACCACGTAAAGCATTGCCGGTACGCTCACACGCAGCAGCTCCTTGACGTTGGTGATGGTGCGGAAGGATTCCCCCATGCGCTTCCGTCGCTGCGGCTCCTTCAGCGCATTGAACTCCTGCAAATAGTCAAACCCAGTCAAGTTACAATATGCTCCATAGTAGACAAGCAAAACAATTGCAGACGCACGTGGAAGAGCACGACGAAGCACGTGGCCAGCTTGAGCGCCTCCCCCACAAATACGGCTGTGGCGGGGTTGAAACGCGGGAAGTTGCCGACCCTCGAGAGCCGCATAAGGATAGCCAACAGGCTATTCTGCACGCAAAGCACACACAGACTCGCGTACTTGAGCGCCGTCGGGGAGAGCTCCATGCTTGGCGGCG
The DNA here is from genome assembly GCA_000500205.2 of Phytophthora lateralis. Taxonomy (NCBI): domain Eukaryota; phylum Oomycota; class Peronosporomycetes; order Peronosporales; family Peronosporaceae; genus Phytophthora; species Phytophthora lateralis. The sequence goes on along the minus strand of KV724585.1, from coordinate 22,500 downwards.
GGTGCGACGGGCGACGTAGGTGGGATACTGAACTCTGTTGTCGTCGTCGATGAACAATGTTGATGTACGTTACATCACATCCCTCTACAATAGCCGAAATCTTCCTCTAGAAGAGCTGGTGCTGGTGCCGCCAGATAATATTGGCGGGAAACGAGGAAGATCCACACCTTGGGTGGCGCTTGTAACAGCTCAGCATGGACATCCGCTCGTTTTTCCAGAAGAAGCCTCCGAGCAGCAGCAACGGTGGCAAGAAGGCAGCGACGCCGGCCAAGCGTACGCCCTTAGTTCCTCTGTGTTGATGCGTCCTATCGACTGACATGTTTCCTGATTGCGTTGCAGCGGTCAAACGATCGGAGCCGGAGCCAACGCCTCCATCGCGTCCTGCTGCCCGTCGATCTGCCAAGCAGAATGTGGTGGTGCTGGACGACAGCGCCAGTGACGAAGAGGTCATCACCAGCAAGCGCAAGACTCCAGCCAAGAAGAAGAAGGCGGACCCCGACTCGGACTTTGAAATGCTGGCCAGCGACGATGAGGTGAAGCCCAAGAAGGAGCCGATGCAGCTGAAAAGGCTGCGGCGTGCTGTAAAGAAGGAGAGTGACGACGACGAGGAAATGCCGGAGGTCAAGCCGAAGGTCAAGGCGGAGAGCAGCGGAAAGCCTGCAACGTCGTCCTCTCGTCTCTCTGCTACGGACGACTCGGAGCCAATTATGAAGCAGGATGGGGCGCTGAAGAAGGTGCCGGCACCGTGCTCGGGTTGTTTGGACGGCAAGACGTTCGCGTTCTCGGGACTACTGAACAGTCTGTCACGCGAGGACGCCGTACATCTTGTGAAGAGCTGCGGTGGGTCGGTAACGAACAGTGTGACGCGCAGTACGAAGTATTTGGTGATTGGCACCACATTGGAACAGGGTGGTAAGGTGACAGAGGCAGCCAAGTACAAGGAAGCGGTGGCTAAGAGTGTTCGCATCGTGACGCAGAATGAATTTTACAACCTCATTACCGAGACCGCCGCAGCTCAGCAAGCTCAGGACTTGGCCGCAGAAAAACGGAGGATCAAGGTAGAAGCCGCTGGCACGAAGACCACATCGACGAAGGGCAAGCAAACGCTAAACTCGTACGTTTACTACTAATGTGTGGGCTTGAAGCAGAGTCATCGACGCTAACTGGTACTGTATTTGTGTGAGGCACTGCAGATCTATCAACAACGAGCTGTGGACGGACAAGTACAAGCCCCAGACGCTGGACCACATGATTGGCAACATTGAGCTGGGAAAGAAGTTGAAAATGTGGTTAATGGACTGGGAAGCGATGCATGTGAAAGGAACCAAGAAGATTCCATTCACGACAAAGTTGTCAGAAAATCGCGGGGCTAAGACCGTGTTGCTGTCGGGGCCTCCCGGCATTGGCAAAACCACGATTGCGAATCTGGTTGCTCGCGAGTGTGGCTTCGAGTGCACCGAGCTAAATGCGAGTGACACCCGCAGCAAGAAGATGCTGCAAACTGGGCTTAAGGACGTGCTCGGCACCCAGGCTCTCCAATTTGGCGTGTCCACAGGGAAGTCCAAGGAGAAAATGCACCTCGCTCGTCGCGTGATCGTCATGGACGAGGTCGATGGTATGTCCGGTGGTGACCGCGGTGGTACTGCGGAACTTATTCAACTCATCAAGAAGTCGAAGACTCCCATTATTTGCATTTGCAACGACCGTCAGAGCCAAAAGGTGCGCTCGCTAGCAAACCACTCGTTCGATTTGCGCATGCGTCGCCCTACCAAGATTCAGATCGGCAAGCGCCTGATGGAGATCGGCTTGAAGGAAGGGTTGCATATGGAGAAGAACGCCATTGAAGAAGCCGCCGACCGCTGTGGCAATGATATCCGGCAATTGCTCACGCAGATGCAGCGGTGGCGGCTTACCATGACGAAAATTACGTATGCAGACATGGTGAACCCGTCCTCTCAGCACAACAAGGACGAGAGTTTGCGGTTGAATCCGTTCAGTGCGACACAACAGATTTTCCAGCGCGATCTCTCCTTTGACGCGAGAAATGAGGCGTATTTCGTCGACTACGATCTGATGCCTCTCATGGTTCAGGAGAATTACATCCAGAGCATCATGAACAATCGCACATCGTCAGATGAAAACCTGGAGGCGGCGATGCATGCGTCTGAGTTCATCTCGGAGAGCGACCTTTTAAACACTTATGTTCGAGTGGAACAGCGCTGGGACTTGCTCACCAAGCAAGCAGCGATGAACGTCGGTGCCTGTGTGTACTCGGCTGGCTTCATCGGTCACCCAGAGTTTTCCAAGTAAGTGTATGCAGGGCCGCTGCGGTGTTTTTGCAGTGCTAATTGCTGCTCTGTTGCTATTTGCACACAGGTGGTTGGGCAAGAACTCGTCCGCTTCCAAGTCAAAGCGTTTGCTGAGTGAGCTGTCTGTCCGAATGCGATCACACGCCTCCGGTTCTCGCGAAGGTCTGTGCTTGTGTTGGTTGGGATTGTCTCGTTGCGATGCGTCATTGACTCAATCTACTGCAACGCAGTAATTCGTCTCGACTACGTGCCTTATATGAAGGAGATCCTGCTGAAGAAGCTGTTGTCTGGGGAAGAGGTGCATCTATTCAGAGATTTAGCACTGTGTTGCCTTTGATGAGGCTCACGTTTGTTGTTGTGTGCAATGTACAGAACATCCACGAGGTGATCGAGCTGCTTGACGAATGCGAGATCACTCGCGAAGACCTGACGGAGTCGATGGAAAGCTTCAAGTTCCCCGGTGTGAAACGTCACTCCTACTCGGAGCTCGACACCAAGGCCAAGACGGCATTCACACGAATGTGCGATGCGCTCCTTTTACTTTCATTCACACTTGTGAAATATTCACCTGGGTTGCTATGACTCTTGTTCTTCTGCAGATACAACAAGGCATCGCACAAGTCACAGGCGGTGGTAGAGTCGGTGCTCGGAGCCACCACGATCAAGAGAGGACGAGGGAAGGCTGCTGCCTCCAAGGCCGATGATAATGGACTTCCACCGGCGTCCGATGCCGAAAGCGAACCGGACGACGAGGAAGAGTTGGATGTTAGCAAGTTCCAGAAGAAGCCGCGCGGCGGCGCGAAGCGCAAGGCTCCGGCTGCAGCAGGCAAGAAGGCACCCCGCAAGGCACCGGCGAAGAAACGCCGCACCTAGGCAGCGTTACCGGTGCTGTAGCTGCGGTAGATAGCGTGTCGATAGTTTTGCGGCTTATATGAATGAGTTGATATGCGATGGCACGAAATCGAACTGGCCGCTTTGCTCGGACCCATGGATTCCGCGCTAGATCCTGAGTCCACCGTGAGGAGGATGACCGCGCCAGCGGGAGTCGTTGGAGATGGTGTTGTCGGTCTCAAACGCAATCAAACGCTATCCATGGATACGACTACACCAACTTGTGGAGAAAGCGATGAGTCAGCCACCTTCGTGCTACCGCTCGACTCAGTCAATTCGACAGTCGAGTTGATGGCTAGCTAGGTTGGTTGCGAACTGCGGGTGCCCCACACACCGAAATATCTCCGGTAGTAGCGTTACCTTCCTCCATACCAGCTCTGTCAGAACGGCAGCAGCACCCTCCGTGAACACCAGCACTAATCCTCCAGTCTCCGTGGAGCCCGCTAGCCCGTGCATGCCGCTCCGATTTTCGCGAACTTGTATCTCCGCCGCAAACCTTCCTCGCGGTAACTGCGTGCGACAGCGTGGTCCCGCGGACTGCTTCCTTCCAGGGACCAGACGGCTCCATCACCCAGCACTCGGTACATTGCGGCCTGCTTACCTTCGTTTTGCCCTTCGTGTCATTCCTCAATATGGCTATTTTTCGTCAATATGGTGCGTCACCAGTTGGTCCGGCTATGTACATCTAATTCTTGATTAAAGTATGCAGTGACGTCACCAGCTTGTGAAGGGGCGCAAGCGGGTGACGTCACGATCTCTGACGCGGCCACTGACAAGCATTCTCCGCCCCACGATGCTCAGCGGCTCCGGAGCCCATGCCCCGGAGGGGTCTTCTGCGCAGCCACCACAGCGTACCTCAGGCCCCAAGCGCTAACTTTTGGCCCACCTGCCTGCACGTCCCCGAGCACCCGAGTACCCGAGTACCCGAGTGCACCTGACCTCCTCGCGGAAGCGCTGCCATGGGCCCCGCTCCTCTGGCTGCACCGCCAGACTAGCACGCACGCATCGACGAAAGCGAGCGAAGCGCAACGAAATCAGAAGTGAGTGACATCGCTGCACCGCAGGAATGCGGTGGTCCGCCGGGCTTGCAGCAATGCATCGCACGTTGCCGCTCTCCTCGTTTTTGTATGCCGGACGTACGTCATTCGCCCGTCCCCGCCTGCGAGCCGTCAATTCGATGACGCGCTTCAGGAGCGCTGACAACCAGCCTTGACGCTGTGGTTAAGCTGTAATTTCAGCGAATCACTCACCAGATCCGCGATTCCGGCACTCCCATTGGCCGAAACGGCGTTTCAACAACGGGCAGGAGTGATGGTCTGTCTCGGGGCCGCTGGTGCCCGGGCATTCCGCGCTCGCCCACCAGCGAACAAGAACGAAGCAGCCTCTCGCCTCCCGCCCCCGCCCTCTGCCCATGCCTGGCCATTCCACAACTGGAGCTGCAGGGGAGACGACGCCCGACACGCAAGAAATGGTGGCCCAGGAAGCAGCGACAACCGACGTCGCGGCGGTGACCGACGCGACCCGCGTGCGTCCGCGCAGCGACAGCAACCCGCTGAGCTACTCGAGCATGGAGGAGTATGTGCGTGTGCAGAAGGGCACGCGCCCCATCACGTCCGTACTCATCGCCAACAACGGCATCTCGGCCGTCAAGGCCATCCGCAGCATCCGCAGCTGGAGCTACGAGATGTTCGCCAACGAGCACGTCGTGACCTTTGTCGTCATGGCCACGCCCGAGGACCTCAAGGCCAACGCAGAGTACATCCGCATGGCCGAGCACGTCGTCGAGGTGCCCGGCGGCTCCAACAACCACAACTACGCCAACGTGTCGCTCATCATCGAGATCGCCGAGCGCTTCAACGTCGACGCCGTCTGGGCCGGATGGGGACACGCCAGTGAGAACCCGCACCTGCCCGAGACGCTCGCGCAGACGGAGCGCAAGATCGTCTTCATCGGACCCCCGGCGAAACCCATGCGTGCGCTGGGCGACAAGATCGGCTCCACCATCATCGCGCAGAGCGCCAAGGTGCCCACGATTGCTTGGAACGGCGACGGCATGGAGGTCGACTACAAGGCACACGACGGCATCCCCGACGAGATCTACAACGCGGCCATGCTGCGCGACGGACCGCACTGTCTTGAGGAGTGCAAGCGCATCGGCTTCCCTGTCATGATCAAGGCCAGTGAGGGCGGAGGCGGCAAGGGCATTCGTATGTGCCACGAGGAGTCCCAAGTGCTCAGCGCCTGGGAGGCTGTCCGCGGTGAAATCCCCGGCTCCCCCATCTTCGTCATGAAGCTGGCGCCCAAGTCGCGTCACTTGGAGGTGCAGCTGCTGGCGGATACTTACGGCAACGCCATCGCGCTCAGCGGCCGTGACTGCTCCGTGCAGCGTCGCCACCAGAAGATCGTCGAGGAAGGCCCCGTGCTGGCCCCCACCCAGGAGGTGTGGGAGAAGATGATGCGCGCTGCCACTCGCCTCGCACAGGAGGTCGAGTACGTCAACGCCGGTACCGTCGAGTACCTTTTCAGTGAGGTGCCCGAGGAAAACGGCGACTCCTTCTTCTTCCTGGAGCTTAACCCGCGTCTGCAGGTGGAGCACCCTGTCACAGAGATGATCACCCACGTGAACCTGCCCGCCGCTCAGCTGCAGGTGGCTATGGGTATTCCGCTGCATTGCATCCCCGATGTGCGTCGTCTGTACAACAAGGATGCGTTCGAGACGGCCTCCATCGACTTCGACACGGAGAAGCAGAAGCCGCCGCATGGCCACGTTATCGCCGCGCGTATTACGGCTGAGGACCCGAACGCCGGCTTCCAGCCCACGAGTGGTGCCATCCAGGAGCTGAACTTCCGCTCCACGCCCGATGTGTGGGGATACTTCTCGGTGGACTCGTCCGGTCAGGTGCACGAGTTCGCTGACTCGCAGATTGGTCACCTGTTCTCGTGGAGCCCGACCCGTGAGAAGGCTCGCAAGAACATGATCCTCGCTCTGAAGGAGCTGTCCATCCGTGGTGACATCCACACGACTGTGGAGTACATCGTCAACATGATGGAGTCCGATGATTTCAAATACAACCGCATCTCCACGTCATGGCTGGACGAGCGAATCTCGCACCACAACGAAGTGCGTCTGCAGGGTCGCCCGGACCCTCTGATGGTGGTCCTTGTCGGCGCTGTGTGCTGCGCTTACCAAGCATCGAACGCGCTCCAGGAGGACTACGTTAGTCAGATTGAGCGCGGTCAGCTTCCTCACAACGAGCTGCTGTCTCAGCAGGAGTCGCTTGAACTCATTTACGAGGGCATTAAGTACAACATCAAGGCGTGCCGCAGTGGTCCCATCCAGTTCACACTCTTCTGCAACGACTCCTACGTGCAGGTGGAGATCCGCACGCTCTCGGACGGTGGTTTCCTTGTCCTGCTGAACGGCAAGTCGCACGTCGCGTACGCTACGAAGGAGGCCCAGGGCCTGCGTCTTGTTGTCGACAGCAACACGTGCGTGTTCACGAAGGAGTACGACCCCACACGCCTGGTGACCAACACGGCCGGAAAGCTGGCTCGCTACCTGGTTGACGATGGTGCTAGCCTGCGTCGCGGTATGCCGTACGCTGAGATCGAGGTGATGAAGATGTACATGCCGCTGCTTACCCCGGAGGCTGGTACGATCCGTCTGCTGAAGTCCGAGGGTGCCGTCCTGGCGCCTGGCGATTGCATCGCCACCATGGAGCTGGACGATCCGTCGTGTGTTAAGAAGTCCGACGTGTACATGGGCAAGCTCCCGTCGTCGGACAACACGAACGGAAACAGCACCAAGTCCATGCACAAGATGCGCAAGGCGTTGGCTGTGCTGAAGAGCGTCATGCAGGGGTACTATGCCCCTGGGGATCTGACGCAGAAGGCCCTGGTCGACCTGTTCCAGGCCCTGAAGGAGCCTCTCCTGCCCGTGGAAGAGACTAAGGAAGCTATGTCGTCGCTGGCTGGTCGCATTCCGCTGGATGTGTTTGCTAAGATCACGGACAAGATCCAGACGTTCAAGAAGGCTCTGTCGGAGGAGCCTACGTCTACCCACGAGTTCAACGTCGCTGAGGTGGCTGAGATTCTGGATGAGCACAAGAAGACACTTTCCACGGACCGCCAGCGCTCGGACTTCGAGGCCTCTGTGGTGACGCTCCGTGACCTCGCCACGAAGTACAAGCACGGTCTGCAGTCTGGCGAAGAGGCTGTGCTGACGGAGCTGATCAACGAGTACTTCACGGTGGAGACTGTGTACGCGAACTCGCACAACATCGAGGATGTGGTGATGGCGCTGCGTCAGCAGAACTCGGCTGACCTGAATAAGGTCTTCTCATTTGCTCGATCGCACAAGGCGCTGGAGTCGAAGAACAAGCTGCTGCTACAGCTCCTCGCCCAGATGTCGCGCAACACTCCTCGCAAGTCGGTGAAGGCGGCGGCCTTTGTGCCGCTCCTCGAGAAGCTTGCTACGTTCAAGGAGAAGCAGTATTCGCTGGTGGCCCTGGAGGCGCGTCAGCTTCTAATTGACAACAAGATGCCGTCGTACCGCGACCGCCTGAGTCAGGTGGAGAAGGTGCTCAAGGACTACATTGCGGACGAGTCTTCAACCGACCTTGCTGCCGCTTGTACTAACCTGCTGGATCAGTCGCAACCGCTCTTCGATCTGCTTATTTCGCTTCTCGACCACGAGGACCAGCAGATCCGTGAGCTGGCGCTTGAGCTGTACGCCCAGCGTGTGTACCGATCGTACCTCATTGAGTCGATGGAGACCATGAGCTTCAACGATATCTTTGCGAAGACGTTCCAGTTCAAGTCGCCTGTTGTCGATGCGCTGGCGGTCGGTGTCGCGCCTGCCGAGAGCTACGACGACCTGGCGAGCCTGCTGCGCCGCAACAGTTCTGCGAGCTCGCTGGACCTGGGTGAGCACAACACGGAAGAAAGCAGCGAGGAGCAGGAACCTGCTGAGAAGCAGCTGGCCAAGCCGGTCGAGAGCTACCAAAAGATCTCGCCGGACTTTGAGCGTCACGGCGCCATCGTTCGCCTTACGAACGTGGAGTCCTTCCAGAATTCGTTCACGGACGTCATGACCTTGTTCCCGCTTGCGAAGAAGACGTTGTCGGTGCGCAAGGACCCGCTCGTCAACGTGCTTCACGTCATTTTGGTGGACGAGCCCTCCGAGGAGTCGAACTTCCTGGAGCAGTCTGAGGCTTACCTCAAGTCGGTGGACCAGGAACTGCGCGCGCACAACATTCGTCGTGTGACGTTCTCGGTTCGCCCCCAGAACATCGAGAGCATCACGGTGCACAACGCCGACATGGCGCTGTACCCGAATATCTACACGTTCCCCGGCCGCCTGAACTACAGCGAGGACAAGATTGTGCGTCACATGGAGGCCCCGCTGGCCTACAAGCTGGAGCTGCGTCGCCTGCAGAACTACAGCGTTACCCCGTTGGCTTCCGAGAACAAGAACGTGCACTTGTACCTGGCCAAGATGAAGGAGTCCGATTCGCACATCGTCACCGACCGCTTCCAGCGCATCTTCGTGCGTGCTGTGGTGCGTCAGCTGGACCACGATGGCAGCGGCTCTCGCTCGCAGTACGACGCGTACCCCGGCCCCGAGCGCTCGCTGGTGGATGCTTTGAACGCCCTGGAAGTAAACCTTGCCAACCCCCTGGTCAAGAAGTCGGCGCTGCCGACGAAGAACAACCACGTGTACCTGAATATCCTGCCTCAGGCGATTGTGGACCCGCAGTACCTCGAGGGTGTGATCCGCATTCTAGCGTACCGTTACGCCGAGCGTCTGGAGCAGCTGGGTGTGTCTACGGTGGAGCTCAAGATCATCGCGCGCTTCAACAGCGAGGCGCCGGCGATCCCTGTGCGCCTCGTGGCCGAGAACCCCACCGGCTACGTGGTTCGTGTACAGGCGTACGTCGAGGCCGCTGGCCACGACGAGCCTATCTTCACTTCCATCGGCGACGAGACTCACGGTGAACTTGATGGCATGCCAGTCACCACGCCGTACCCGGTTGTGTTCCCGTTTGACAAGAAGCGTCAGATGGCCAAGGTCATGTCCAACACAGTCTACGTGTACGACTTCCTGGAGCTGATCGAGTACAACCTGCTGCGTCAATGGCGTAAGTACGTGCAGCAACGTACGCGTGGCGGCGCGAAGATCACCATCCCGAACCTGCTGATGGAGACGCGTGAGCTGATCCTCGACGCAACGGGCAAGTCCTTGACGGAGACGACGCGTCCGCGTGGCCAAAACGATATTGGCATGGTGGCGTGGCTGCTGACGCTGTACACGCCGGAGTTCCCGGATGGGCGTGAAATCATCATCATTGCCAACGATATCACGTTCAAAGCCGGATCCTTCGGTACCCGCGAAGACACGCTGTTCGACCTAGCGTCGAAGCTGGCTCGCTCGAAGGGCATCCCCCGCTTCTTCTTCTCGGCGAATGCTGGTGCCCGCATCGGCATGGCCGAGTCCATCAAGGCTCTTTACAAGGTGAGCTGGAAGGATGAAAACAACCCGATCAAGGGCTTCGAGTACCTGTACCTGACGCCCGAAGACTACAAGGTTGCGTCGGCCGAGGGATCTGTCAACGCGACGTTGCTGGTCACCAGCACGGGCGAGGAGCGCTACGTTCTGAATGACATTGTGGGTCGTGAGATCGACCTGGGTGTGGAGTGCCTGCGCGGCAGCGGTACCATTGCCGGTGAAACCTCGCGTGCCTACCAGGACGTGTTCACGCTGACGTACGCCTGCGGCCGTAGTGTCGGTATCGGTGCCTACCTGGTCCGTCTGGGCCAACGTACGGTGCAGAATGCTACGCACTCGCCGATCATCCTGACGGGCTATCAGGCCTTGAACAAGCTCATGGGCAAGGACGTGTACACTTCGAACGACCAGCTGGGTGGTGTGAAGATCATGCATACGAACGGTGTGACACACCTGACGGCAAAGAACCACCTGTCCGGCATTTACTCGATACTGGAGTGGCTGAGTTTCGTACCGGCGGTGCGTCGCGGCCCGCTGCCTATCCGCGATGTGACGGGACTGGACGAGATCGAGCGTACGGTGGACTTCTGCCCCAAGGACAAGAGCACGCAGTACGACCCGCGCGCGCTGCTGGCCGGTAAGGTGGACGAGACCTCGGGCAAGTGGGTCTCGGGTCTTCTTGACAAGGACTCGTTCCGCGAGACGCTTGACGGCTGGGCCAAGAGCGTGATCGTTGGCCGTGGCCGTCTCGGTGGCATTCCGTGCGGTGTTGTGGTCACGGAGGTGCGTACGTCCGAGAAGATCGTCCCGGCTGACCCAGCGTCACCGGCGTCGCAGGAGAACCTGATGCAGCAGGCTGGTCAGGTGTGGTTCCCGGACTCGGCTCACAAGACGGCTACTGCCATCAAGGACTTCAAGGGCGAGGACCTGCCGCTGTTCATCCTTGCGAACTGGCGTGGTTTCTCCGGTGGCCAGCGCGACATGTTCGACGAGGTGCTCAAGTTCGGTGCTGCCATCGTGGATGGCCTCGTCAACTACGAGCAGCCGGTGTTTGTGTACATCCCGCCGTTCGCTGAGCTGCGTGGTGGCGCGTGGGCCGTGGTGGACCCAACCATCAACGAGGGCATCATGGAGATGTACGCCGACCCGCAGGGCCGTGGTGGTGTGCTGGAGCCAGCCGGTCTCATCGAGATCAAGTACCGCAAGAAGCAGCTTCTGGAGACCATGCACCGTCTTGACGGAAAGCTGAAGCAACTCACTGCTCGTCTGGCTGAGCTGTCGCCCGAGGAGAAGGAGGCCGAGGGCCCCAAGCTCTCGGCGGAGATCAAGACCCGCGAGGACACCTTGCTGCCGATCTACGTGCAGGTGGCTACGGAGTTCGGCGACCTGCACGACACGCCTGGCCGCATGAAGTCTGTGGGCTGCATCCGCCAAGTGGTGTCCTGGTCGAACTCGCGCAAGTTCTTCTACTGGCGCCTGAAGCGTCAGCTCGCGGAGTTTACTCTGCGCCGCCAGGTGGTGACTGCGAGCGCTGATGGCCCGCGCGCGACGACGTTCGTGGGCGCGGAGCAGGTGCTCAAGGGCTGGTTCACGGAGGCTGTGAACGGCGGCCGTGTGCCCCGTCAGCAGAACGTATCCGTGGCCGAGCTCTGGTCGCACGGCGACTCGGAAGTGCTGCTGTGGCTGTCGAGCGACAAGGAGTGGATCGCTTCGCGCGTGGCCGAACTGCGCCAGGAGCAAATGGCCTCGCAGGTGGTGGACATTGGTCGCAAGGACCCCAAGGCTGCCGTGGCCGGCATCCTGGAGCTGCTACACCTGCTGAGCGACAAGGACCGCGAGGAGGCCGTGGCTGCTCTGCGTCGCGGCTCCATCTTCCACAAGTAAGGTGAAGCTGGGATAGTTTTGCAGGTGTGACGTGCATGAGTTAGATTAGGGAAAAACGTGAATGAAATGTATCGCTTCATGAATTTATTACTCTTGTTTTCACAATGACACGGGAGCCAAAGCAAAACACGAATCCAACGCAGCAACAGTTGACTATGGTGCGACTACCTGGCGCACATTCTCTCTGAACAATCTAAACAGAGCCTTGACGTTGCTTGGCCACCTCCTCAGCTAGCTCCTGGTAGCCAGGCGGACACGACATGGAGCGTTCCAGGCCCGCCAAGTCTGCCACCGATTTCTCCGACTTGCCCAAAATGCTGATGTCGTGGAACTTCGTAATGGTAGCCATTGGAGAGCCAATTTCATCCTCGCCCTCGCCAACAACCTCACGGGGCTCCTCGCCGTCCAGCTCTTCATGTGCTGGGGGCGCCGGCGGGATCGACTCATCCTGGAGATTGGCCTTAGTTGTTAGCACCAACGAGCGCTCGTGCATGTACTCGCTCCAATCGAGCTTCTTCGGCTCGGCCAGCTTGCCCAGGTACGCCGAGTGCTTTCTGACGAACTCGCGCACCTCCTTCTGTAGCTCAGCGCGCTGGCGCGGCAGTTCATCTTGCGTGGCCTTGTACGTCGGAAGAAGACGGTAGAAGAGTGGACGAACGGTCTTCAGCTCAATCATGCCGGCCTCCACGGAGCGCACGCCAAAGAAGGAGAAAAGAGGGAACGACACCATGAGCAGCATGATAGACGACCAATACCAGTCCGTGAACGCGACAGCAGCAGCCAGGTACATGAGCCACAGCAGCGGCACAGCCACGATGGAAAACTGAATCTTCTTGCTGAGAACGACGTCACGCGCCATGACCTTGACCTTGGATCCTTCGAGCGCTTTCTTCTGCGCAGTGTTGGCCACCGAGCGAGCCAAAAGACCCACAGGTGCATTCAGAACGAAAGACGGGATCGATGCCAGCAGTAAAATCAGCAGACCGTAGAGCGCAGAACCCAGAACGTCGTGGATGGTCCACCACGGGATGTAGGGAACCTGATGGTCCTTCAAGCCCATCTTCTGCAGCGTCTTGTAGTAGTTGTCCAGCTTGTGCTGCAGCACCACGAGGTCCTCTTGCGCCTCAGGCACATCCTGCAGCACCTTGTACCCCTCGGCAAAGCGGCGGTTGAGGTCCTGGGTTTCTTTCGCAGACAATCGCACTCCAGAGCGCTGGAACAGACGACGGGCAGTCAGCACCTCCTGCATGACGCCGTAGCTCGGGGTAGTCACAATCACTGACCGCATGCTTTCTTCGATGCGATGTAGGAAGGTGTTGCAAGCGACGCGCTTGTCTCCCTCGTACTTCTCCATCAGCTCCTGGTCCACCGTGATGGGGGTGCCGAATTCCACCGTCACGCGTCCACGGAAGCGGTGGCCGCGGAAGTAGTTCAGTCCCACAGGCACAACCGGCACGTTGATGTTGTACTTGTCCTTGACACCAAGCGCCATGACGGCAACGCCAGCCTTGAGCGGCAGCAAGTCCGTGCGGTCGTGCGAGCCGCCCTCCGGGAAGATACCAATGCAGTTGCCGCGCTTCAAGTGCGTGTACACCTTGGCAAACGTCACCGACTGGTCCACCCGCTTCAAAATACCGAACGGCGTGCTCTCGAGCACCAGCTCACCGCTGCCGTTCTTCAACGGCTCACTCAGCAGCAGCTGCGTGTCGTCCAGCACCTGCACAATCTTGACGGGCGAGCCCGAGTCCTTGACGCTCTGTCCCTGGAAGCGGATCTGGTCCCCAGGTGTCACCTGCTTGGTGAAGCTGGTGCCTTCGCCCTGCACAAGCCACTGCGGCTTGACGCTGCTGGCCCCGCCGCTGGCAGAGCTCGCAGGGGTCACGGCAACGTCGCTAGCGAGCTTGACCTGGCCCACGCCCACAGCCACCGAGTCCTGGGGACGCACCACCGGGATGCAGCCCATGATGCGGGCCAAGTGGCCCACGACGGGCATGTGCCACGACTTCTCGGCGATCATGAAGCCCACCTTGCGGGGGCTCGTCATCATGACCACGAGGCCATCCACGAACTGGTTGGCGTGGTTGCCCGTGAAGATGACGGGGCCCTCGATGGGAACGTTGTCCAGGCCAATGAGGTCCACGCTCTTGAACGAGATGCTGAGGATACTGTTGAGGAAGACGCGCGTGGAGCGGTAGATGACGTCGGCCGCGTTGTGGAACAGCAGGCCCAGCATCATCCCCACGGACAACAGACCCCAGTAGAAGGACGGAAGTCCCAGGAACTTGCTGACGGCCTTGATGGGGCTACACGGGAGTAAACGGGGGCGGTTAGTACGCAGTACAAGAGGACGAAGAGACGCGTGGGGACGTACTTGAGCGAGTCCACGGCCAGCATGAGCAGCAGACACAGCGCCAGGAACTGCGTCCACGTGTCGTTGAGCACCTCCTTGTCGTGGAACTTCATCCTGGTGGTTGTGGCTCTCTTCGGATGGCTACAGAATACTCGGACTGTGCGGTTGGTGGCGAATCGAGAAATGACTTGCTTCCAGAATAGAGCAGTTTCTCGAGCCAAGTTTCTCGAGCCAAGTTTCTCGATCTTGGATCGCGTCTGGCGTGTCACCGGAACAAACGGATAATTTCAATTATGGTCAAGTGCAGCTCGTCAACCCAGCATCGACTTCTGCTTAACTCATGCTTGAGGTAGCCACCGATAGGCTGGGCTTGCTGTGTTGGGAACAAAATGGAATGGAAGTGGAATCCACAACTTGCAGTCGTGGTGGGCGTTAAGTTGATATTTTAGAAATGAGCTCCGGTCGGAAAATAATTACACTATTAGAATGATGTAACCGAACACTAAGTACCTAGGTGATTACTTAAGTACAACTTATTGTCGTGTACATACCCCTTCAACCAGCAACTACCGATAATTATTTCTGTAAAAATTCTATCCCGTTGCTACTTTGGGGTCCCGACCCGGACTTTTCAGCTTCATTTCCCAAAGATCAAGACAGCCGCAGCGTTTACCTCAGCCTCGTACCGACGATGGCAGAGCCCTCCAACACCCCTGCGGGGATCACAGCTGTAGCCAGCGACGTGAACAACCTGCCGATCGATTTGGCGGCATCCCCAGGCGAGAAACGATCCGCCGCTGAGGCCTTCGAGGGCGACAGCGTGGAGGACCTGAAGGACAAGGAAACGACGCTGGACGACGTGCTGGTGTCCCCCGTAGGCAAGAAGAGCAAACTGCTGGACGAGGAACTACCAGATGTGGACGACAACGAGGCGTTCCCCCTGCAGGAAGACGATCTGGACGCGGACCTGGCCATTGGCCTTGAAAATGGGGAACATAGTCTGGATATGGACGGAGAAACCTTAGATGTGGCAATGGAGAACCAATATGTGGAACAGGGGGATCTAAATATGGAAAACCAGCAGGATGTGGACGACTTGGCTCCTCCTGAAGATGAGGAAGAGAGCGAGCCGCCGACGTCCCAGAACAATGAAATTGATATTGTGGATGTGGATGAGGACGATGAAGAGGAAGAAGAGGAGGATCATACGTACAGTCAGGATGCAGAGGAGGAAGATGACGACGAACAGGAGACAGCCAGAGCTATTTCCCGTGCACAGAACCAGAGAGAGGCTAGGCAACTGCTGCTGCAGTTGGACGACTCGGCACGCAGTAAATTGTGTCTGACAGCACTGGAGAAGTACGGTGAGGAGCTGTTTTATGGACATGAAGATGCCCGAGATGCCATTTTGGTGGATGCTTGTACGCAGGATTCGGTACTGTTGCTGATGCGAGACGCTATTCGGGTGAGGGATCTGCACTTGAGAGGATCGTCGGCTGCGGCCCCGGTGGAGTTGGATGATGATGACGACGATGAGGAAGAAGAGACTGGAGGCTACGAAGACGAAGAAGAAGAGGAAGGCGAGGAGGAAGAGGATAAGCCCGCTGGGTCGGACGATGACGATGAAATTGTTGTCATTTCGGAGGAGGAAGGGGGAGAAGAGGAGGAAGAAACAGAGGGCAGTGAGGCTCCGAACAGCACAAGTTTCTCACCTGGAAGTGAGGGCCAGGCTGGAAATGCCTCGCACGCTGATGAAAGCGACGAGCAAGATGAGGAGGTAGACACGGAGGAAAAGGCTCAGTCTGCTGAAAGCGACGAAGAGAACGGAGAAGAGACTAACGGTGAAGATTCAGCACTAGGCGACGTAGGGGCAGCAGAGGACGCAGCATCAGAGGCGCACGCCACTGATACACTCACGTGAGCACCACTGCCACTGCAGTCCACTCCCGATCTCCCTAAGTTTTTATCGCAACGACAGAGGACACGACGTCGCGCGTAAGTTTCGTCGTGTTTCTGCTTATTTTTCTAACTGTTTGTGGCACACTTGTCGTTGCTAATGATTTCCTACTAGCTGGCGTCAGCTTCGGCCATCACTGAGGCGGCCTCAGCTATCTTTTCCTCTTTAGTCTTGTGCTTGGTGATGCGCGCCGCGATGATGGTGATGTCATCTGGCATACCGCCGCCCCATAATAAGTCGTTCTCCTTGGCAAGTCGTGCGAAGGGCGAGTCGCGCGTTCGGTCAAGCGACAAGTCGTAAGCTTTCTGTACGAGCTTGCGTGTCATGGTCTCAAGGTTGGGCTCACCGCGCACAATCTCAAGCAACACCTCTTCGTCCACGTTGTCGAAGAGTCCATCGGTGGCAAGAATAATAAGATCACCCTCGAGCACAGGTACCCGCAGCCTCATGCCGTTCTCCGGGGTTTCAAAAAGAGGCTTCTCGCGCATGGGTGAGTGCGTTCCGCTGGCCAAGTCATCCACAACATCGCTCACTAGATCAGCACCAGCAAAGCCCAACTGGAATGGACAGTTGAAGTAGTGCAGCTGCTGTGGCGAGCGGTACGACACGTGGGCTCCCTTTCGTCGACCAGCAGGCGTCAGGTCCTGGTCACGATTGGATATCTTACGCATCAGTGAGCCGTCCAGTGTACCACGCAACCGTGCAGTTTCGCGATCCGAAGTCTTGTCGCGAATAATGAGGAAGCCCGAGTCTCCCAAGTTGATACCGTGGAGTTCCCCTTGTTCCGGGTCCAGGGCGAGCACGCAAGCGGTGGAGCTGCCTACGATTTCCTTTTGAAGCACAGTTGACCAAGCGGCGTGAAGCACCTCCGAGGGGTCGATGTCGTGGTTCTTCGCATACGAGACCTGTACTGCCTGATGCGCTGCAACCATGAGCTCCTGGGCATACTGACGTGCACTGACACCTTTCTCGAACCACGAGCCAACGCCATCAGCGACCCCCATCGCCAGCACGTCTACCGGTCCCTGAGTACCGTGCGTAATCGTCGGGATAGACGGCTCAATATCGATGGGGCGATCTTCGAGAACCGGAGCTGATGCACCTCCTTCTTCTTCACCGTGTGGCACCATGCCCAGGAAGAAAGCGTCCTCTCCGCCAGTCTCTTTCTTCTGCGGGTGCGGAATCGACATTGCGAAAGAGTGCAAATAGTACGACCAGTAATTCGGGTGCGTATGCTTGCTGTCATAAGGCAAATGCAACAACAAAAACACAGCAACTCCACGTTAGATCCAGTCGGGAAACCCCTCACAAAAGCAGCACGTACTGCTGCACAACGGTCTGGTCCAGCGACGTGTTTGCAGGGAGGCCCTTGCGCGGCAAGATCAAGTTGATGTAGTCCGACTTGGCACTGCACAGCCATCATTTAATGAGACTCGGAACCTCCACAGCACAATAAAAACTCCCGCCCACCTGATCGGATCCGGATTCAGCTGGGCGTCATGGCGGTGGATCAGCGACGCAATGTCCGTAAGCGACACTGTGCCCAGCAACTTGTCTCCTTGCAGCACCGGCAACTCCCCCACGCCCGACAGCGCCATCACTGCTCTACACTGAAAAGCAACAACAACAAAAACAATCAGAACACACTCTCCCCACGTCAGATCTCCCCCGTTCACTCACATCTTCAAGTGAATCTTCCGGCGACACATGCAGCACTTTCCGAGCTGGGATAGCGACTTCAGATACCTACAAACAGTCCATCAGCCTCTCTCCTTTTTACAAGCTCGAGTCGTTCTACCTTCATGTTCCAGTCCGACCGCTTGCCCGTTGAGCGCATGCGCACGACTCTCTGCAGAGCCATGCGGTTGGTGATGAGCCCAACAACCTGCTGCTGCCTGTTGACCACCACGAGCGCCGCCGAGTTCTCGTTCTGGGCCAGGCACTTGACGGCCTCGTCCAGCGTCTGGTCCTCGTGGATGTAGTTGGTCTGTTTGCTGCGGAATTGCTTGGACACTTCCAGCAGGTCGGCCACGCTCATGCGCGACGGAGACGGCAGCGGCTTGGCGCTCGAGTAGCCTCCCACGCCTCCTAGCAGCGCACGGAAAGGAGGCCAGCGGGCGCCAGACACGCGACGCACAAGTCGATGCATTTTGCCTAATGAGGTCGGGGTGATAGCGAAGTGCGGATGCAAAGAGGATTGGTAAGCGTTTTGGCCTATGGGAGGTGGGATATGAAGAGATTTTGGACGAATAGGAGACGATGTTGAAGCCGCTTGGATTGGTGATGGGTAACGCCAAAAAAAATTGGGATTTAGAGTTTGGTAACGAAGAAGATAGAGACTTCAGGTCCTGCTGGGGCAGGACGATGAAAAGAGATACGACCGTTAGTGAAGCCTTAGCTCAGAGAAGAAAATAGAGTCATTCCGCAATCTGCAAAGCTAGGCATAAAGCATGTGCAGGACGGAATACAGCCAATCTTTTGGCTGCACCAAGGGAGGTGGCTGCTTGGAGAGTGATTCATAGCAACTCGCTCTCGGGTGTGGTGTTTAACCTCGTTGCCAATGTCCCCAGTAGGATAGCGCAGTAGGACAACGAACGGATGATCACTTTGTAGATGCTGGGCATAAAATATTCAAAATCGAAAAGCATACCACAGATGATCAACCTGCTCGAGGGGCCTACCATTTGGACCAAAGCCTTCACCCGTTGAAACGACAGGTGTCGTGGGCCTTTTAAATTAGATCCGGCGCACAAATTGTTTTGCTGCTCTAGCATAACGCTGTGGCAGCTGTGCTATCATCACCTGCCGATATAGGGCCTGGCCAAGTTGGCCAAGGTAACCCAAGGTGCATCTAACACACCAAGAACGAGCTCAAATCAGACCAGATCGCATGTATGTTGTGTACGCTATCGTACCGGAGTCGTTCCTGCAACATTGGTACAACCCTACGACAACGGGATGAGAGCAACACAGTCACTGTTTGTGTTGCTTGTGTATTTTATTCCACTTTAATTACCAATTTACTTTCCAAGAAATTCTCACTCAAACTCAAAAAATTGTGGGATCTTAAAAATGGATTAAGTACGATCCCCCCCCCCCGCCTCCCATTCTGTTTTGCCTGAACCGGGAGCGAGGCAGCTAGGATGCCGAGGAAAGGGACGCCCGCTACGCGCACGCACACGAAACCCAGCACGAGACCCAGGGGGGGGAGAAGATGCCGAGTACGACGAAGAAGGCACGCGTGGGCACACCTTCAGAGGAAATCAAGAGTAAGCAAGTTCGATGGAGGAGCTGGTATATCCTGGCACTAACACGCGTGTGATTAATGCTGCTAACGCTTGCTGCAGAGCGACGCGAGTCGCTTCGAGCGCAAAAGCCGGTCGACTACGTTCGTGCTGTTCACGGCTTCGTCAAGGACACTGAAAGCGACGACAACTACGAACCGGATAATGACCCGGACGATGGACTTGATGATGATAACGTGAACGCTGCGGATGCCGTCGACGCGCACGACGAACTGATTGACGACGCTGCCGTCGACAGCCGAGAGCATGGCGCTGCGGAGGGGATCAGTTCCCGTAAGTTGATTGGCTGTGTTGTTTGGTTATGTTACGTAAGTGTGTTGTTTCATAATGTTGTTTGGTCGTTTGTGTTGTTTGCTTAGGTTTTGAAGACCCGAATGAAGATGTTGCTGCTCGGGAAGACCTGAACGATACTGTTGCGGCGGATGCTGCTCACGAAGACCCGAACGATGCTGTTGAGACGCGTGATGATGCTGTGGAGGGTACCATTTCCCGTGAGTCGTTTTACTATTAGTGTGTTGCTATTATTATGTTGCTTGCTAATGTTGCTTGCTAATGTTGCTTGCGTATGTTGTTTGATTATGTTGCTGCTCGTTGGTGGGTTCCTTTATTTAGCGCTAGGAGCTGGATCAAAACGAGACAAAGGACCAGCGCGCTCGA
>KV724583.1:0-12176 GCA_000500205.2 Phytophthora lateralis | reverse complement strand
ACTACTTCTTTTATCCGACTGTACCACTAGTGTACCAATATTGCGGCTGTCACCACCATTCACTGTACTCTTGCAAGTGCAATGGCGAGCACAACTCGCTCACGACGAGGACGGCAACGCTGTACTGGGGGCAAAGGAACACCTGCAAGTCAGTTCAAACGCCGCACCGAGCCATACCGGACCAAGTTAGCAATTATCAACGACTGCAAAGCCAAGAACAACATGTCAGCAACGTTAGCGAAGTTCTATCCAGATTTAGTCGACAACCAGCTAGAGACGAAGCGAAAGTCGGTCTAATTGTGGGAGAAGCAACGTGAGCACATCGAGAAGCAGTGCGCCGATACATCGAGTGCAGCCGCTCGCAGGATTCGGCCTCTTGGAACAGCAACCGTTCTGCCAGCACAAGCGGAAGATGAGGTCGTATTGTGGGTCCGAGCACTACGGGACGAGGGCGTGCCAATGTCAGCTTTCTTGCTACGGACTAGGGTGCTAGAAGTAGTGGACGCGCTTAAGATTCCGCGGTCTATCCTGTCAGCGGAATACAACTTTCGACGAGGGTTCATTCGACGCCACACCTTATTGTTTCGCCGCAGTACACGCCAAGGCCAGATTGCACCGCCCGACGTAATGGTTACGGGGTATAACCCCCCCCCCTTCCAGAACACGATTCTGAAACCAGTTTTCATTTTGACGAGTTTTTTATCAAAACAGATGTTTGAAAATCATATGATACGAAGATTGCGATTTTGCCAACGTTCACTTGCCCTACACCTATCCGAAGATTTAGTGTCGGATCAGAAGTATTATACAGTACGTGTACCGGTACAGACAAGCCTCTCTGTTGTGATAGCTTTGGGAGCCAGAAATGTATTACTGAATGGAGGCATTATAATCAAGAGTGTACCGAATACTGGGTACATATATATTATTTCAATACGGTGATCACGCTGACTGACAGAGATAATCGAGCTCGTTTTTAAAATTTCAACACAACGCTTACAATACATGTATCTCTAACCCCATTGTATTTGCAACCATTATCGCTTTTTACGCCACTATCAAATGTGTATGGCTTAGCTTTTTGTTAAGGTAGAAGCAATGGGGTGTCTTCTATAGGTGTTAGTGAACGTCGTGCGATGCAGCTAGCTTTATAGGCCGAAAGCAAGATGGTACCATCATTGGACGAGCGGGATAATTTTCATAGTTAAGAACCTTTGATTAATGACATGCCAGTAAACTTTTCTGCTACGTCTCGTCATTCAGGTCGCGTAACAAGACATCCGTTGAGCAGCTCTCAAGTCGACGCAGTATTCCCCTCGAGCCTTATTATTTTAATATTAATACGTCCGCGCTGGGAGGTCCGCCATGAATAGCATTTTGGGATGTCCTCAGCAGCGAACAACGGGCTCTCGGGTTAACGAAGCAAAATACGCCAACGTTGATCGCAGGGGCACTCCAAGCGCAACCGAAGGTGAGCAGTTCACCTCGAGTGCGAGTCGCAAGTACCGATAGCACTGTGCTATTATATTAGCACAGCACACTGCGGCCCGACTCGGGCCCCGAGGGCATCGGCGATGTGTGCGCAGGCTCATTCTTGCACGGTTGAACTTTGCCTACCGTGCACACACACTTCAACCACAACTCGTGATCCACAAGCTCGAGAGCTGGTGCCGATCTGTGCGCTCCCCGGGTGGGAGGTCTCGTCTGCGCACCCTGGCCTTACTGAAGCAATTAATCTAACGTTTTAGATGTACATGTAAAGGGGCAGTGGCGGTTTGGTGCATGTAGTTTCGAAGGAAACCCCGTCCCTCTTCAAGGGAGATCGGCTGACTCAGAAGGCTGACCTGGCAGCGAAGCTTGTCCTCTTTTATTTTAATACATGTACTAAAATGCGGATAGTGCATGCGCCTTCAACTCGAGCAGAGCGCGGCGAGCCTCGAGTGTACTGTAAAGGCATTCAGCATCAGCAACAACGACAGCGGATATACAAGCACACTCGCATTTTCAAGCGTTGTTATCTGAGCGCTTGATACTGAACATCTGAGCTGCTTTGCCATCAATGAGAAGGTTCACACTCTCGGATGTTCTCAGGTTTTGCTAGTATGAGTGCGCCAAAACACTTTTTGGCTTACCGCGGCAGCTGAGCTTCAGCCTACAGGACGTAGCCCGCGTCACCTGCGGATCATTGAAGAACTGCCGCGAGACCACAAACGTGCCAGTGCTTCAATGTGTCACGACGCGCTGGTGTGCCACCGCAGCCCCGCACTTTTAGTCGCGACTTTAGTACGTTTTAGTTCCTGAAAAATCGCGCAAAAACTAGACTTGTGTCGGCGGTACTGATGGGGACCCGCAAGGCCGATCGTTGAAGGCGATTTTAATCTGCGTGCTACATTGCTTCGGCAAGCGCGCCCCACGGCAAGCCACTTGTACCTGAACCCCGCTGGGCTGAAGTTTTGCCGACAACTAACCGCTGCGCTTGCAGGAGTTAATTGATCGAGCAGAGACTACAGAAGAGCTGCTCTTCGGCTGAACATGTACACTGTATGCGCTCACCGTTGAACTCGCAGCAATGCTTCAACGAGGATGGACGTTTGACGCCCCGCCTAGGCGCTTGAAGCCATGTTAAACCCTCGCAACTTACATTAGCCGCACCAGCTGCAACCAGCAACAGACCTTCTGGTTGCCCGGTCCTCCTCGACCTCTAGATCGCCGTGGTTCTCTCATTCCCCGTTTTGCGGTCTTGAGCTCACAGCTCCACCCATTGCTACCAAAGACTTCCTCGCCTGCAACAATCCAAGCAGCAATGGCACCTGTCCCTCAGTCGCCGGGCAGTGGCTACGTGCCAGCCCTGACACCGGCCGTACCTGGTTCGGCGTCCGATCCGGAGAAGATGAGCGCCGGTGAATACCTCAAGTCGCGCTTCTCTACGCTCAAACCGCCCATGGCCAAGGTGGAGAACCCGTTCAAGGTGCTGGGCTTGCTCAACCGCCTCCAGTGGATGCAATTCCTCATCGCCTTCGTTGCCTGGTCCTGGGACGCCTTTGACTTCTTCACCGTCTCAATGACGATCTCCGACCTGGCGGAGGAGTTCGACAAGACTAAGACGGACATCACGTGGGGAATCACGCTGGTGCTCATGCTGCGTTCGGTTGGCTCCATCACGTTTGGTATCGCCTCGGATCGCTGGGGCCGCAAGTGGCCTTTCGTGGTGAACAATATCCTCTTCATCGTGCTGGAGCTCCTTACGGGCTTCTGCACCAACTACACGCAATTCCTGTGGGTTCGCGCGTTCTTCGGTATCGCTATGGGCGGGTTGTACGGCAACGTGGCTGCGACCGCTCTCGAGGACTGCCCGCCGGCAGCTCGTGGTATCATTTCGGGTATGATGCAGCAAGGCTATGCGTTCGGTTACCTCCTGGCTGTCGTCTTCGCGCGTGCTCTGGTTAACACCACTAGCCACGGCTGGCGTCCGCTCTTCTGGTTCGGCGCTTGCCCGCCCGTTTTGATCATCATTGCCCGCCTGTACTTGCCGGAGACGAAGGTGTATCAGGAGCGCCAGGCTGTGCGCGAGGCTACGCCCAACATCACCAAGACGTTCATCGCAGAGGGCAAGGTTGCGTTCAAGCGCCACTGGATGCTGCTGACCTACCTGGTGCTGCTCATGGCGGGCTTCAACTTCATGGTTCGTGTTGCCACCGGAATACCATCGCCTGTCATTGCACGTCGGATGATTAACTCTTTTGTTGTTGCTTTGCTTCACCACAGTCCCACGGCTCACAGGACTTATACCCGACCATGCTCTCGAACCAGTTCGAGTTCACGGCCGATGAAGTCACCGTGACACAGGTGGTCGCCAACCTCGGCGCCATTACGGGCGGCACCCTGGTCGGCTACTACTCGCAGATTTTCGGCCGCCGTCTGAGTATCATCGTCATGGCAATCATCGGCGCTGCGATCCTGTACCCGTACAGCTACACGGACGACCTGACGGTCATGATCGCGGCCTTTTTCCAGCAGTTCTGCGTCCAGGGAGCGTGGGGTGTTGTCCCGATCCACCTCATGGAGCTGTCGCCTCCGTCGTACAGCACGCTCATCGTCGGAACGTCGTACCAGCTCGGCAATCTGATCTCGTCAGCGTCGTCGACCATCGAGGCGCGTCTTGGCGAGAACTACCCGCTACCGCCGAATGAGGAGGGTGAAAGCCGCTACGAGTATGGCAAGGTCATCTGCATCTTCATGGCGGTTGTGTACGCGTATTTGGTGCTGCTGACGTTCATCGGCCCGGAGGCGCGCGGCAAGGAGTTCGACGTCGCTCACGACCGCGATCTGGAGGAGGCAGCGCACGTGAACCAGGAGGACCTCGAAAAGATCCTGCATAACGACGCCGAGCACGACAAGACCGTCAAGGGTAGCTGAGCCAGGTCTATAATGCATGTAGGCGTGCCACATGGCCGACTATTAAGTCGCAGACACTACATTTTAATGCGTGAATTTTACAGTCTCTTCTTCGGAAATCGGACTTTGGTGCCAGTACTGTACATGTACAATGCTGATGCTCGATTGCGGTGGTTGCTCGGTCCGTCCACTTCGCGCGATCCAGAGACCAGTCCTGGCTCATTGCCGGGCCAGGTGCCCCCGAGTACTGTAGCCTATCCACCTCTTTATGCGCTTTTGCTCGCTTCTTCGCGCTTGAATACACCAAGCTGTTGAGTGCGAGCCTCGCTTGCTCGGCAGCGGCCCGTCGAAATTGGACTCGAACTGCATAATCGAGAACATTGACCCTCTCGGTTGAAAGTATCGTTGGCGAGATCAATGCTGACAATGCAAAGGCAAGTTGCTGTCGTAGCGAAGGCCGATTTTGCCCTCGAACGTCTGGCGGTGGCGATGTTAGCGGCTAACTACTGTACATGCTGTACATATGTACATGTATTGCCACGGCCGGGAGACCGCCATAACTTCAATACCTACCTGTACCGGTTAGTTCATGCCGGCGGAGGTCGGGACAAAGACAGAGTGTGTTCTGTAGACAGCTCTTGGCGAGTCGCCACTACATGTATAGCGAGCACTCTGAAATCTCCAAATTGAAGGCGCGAGTGAGCCAGCACGTATTGAAGCACGAGGCATGACGATATGTGGCCGTGCTCACGTCGATGGACACATGCGCGGGTGTACATGTATGCGATAAGAGCGAGCTATTGTCACTGCTACCGGTACAGCCACCCAACATTAAGCATGTAGTACATGTACATGTACATCTAATGCTTCTTGCTGGCAGATGTGGCCATTGACTCGCGCACCACCAACGTAGGGGGAGGGCGCCGCCGTCGTTCCTGCGCCATCGACCTGAGAAAAGCCACATTTGCCCTGCTATTCCCCCCAAAATCGTAGAATATGCAACTATGATGGGAATACTGAAGCGGGAAAAGTTTTAACTGAAGCGCCCGCCTCTGTTTCGTTAGTTGCCGCCGTGTGTACGCGCTCACAAATATTGTGAGCGCATACACACAGGAACATGCTCGTCGTCCAGACTGCTCTTATCGCTGCAGCCCATACATGTACCAGAAAAATGAGCACTGCATCCCTTGGCACCAATTTACATGTACTGTATCGTCGACTACATGTATTAATAAGAGCGAACACCTTAGTCGACGAGTAATCGATGTGAACCGCAAACCACGGGCAGAGAATCTGCAGGCCTGCGATCTGTCTTCCAGTAAGTTGACGACCCCACCAGTACATTCTGAAGAAAAAGGTAACTTAGATTATTTAACCACTTCCTGTATACCGAACTTGCGAAATTGTCTCTCGAACTTCAGACAATGTCTCGAATTCCCGGCAGACAAGCGATCGCCGAAACGAGTTTTACGTGGATCCTGTCATATTCGTTATAGAAGGGAACGTGTCGGCGATTGCCTGTTACTTGCCCCACAGGTTCACCCACTCGTCCTTGATGTACTCTGCGCGCTCGTTCTACACCCACGAACGCGATCAGTGCAGGACAAGGGCTCCATGTCACCGCTCCGTCAGCTGGCGGTTGTTCAACCAGGATGCTTTGATCGATGCAACCCGCTCTCCTGTCCCCTTGTGCGCTTGGTCACCTTCCGCGAGGTGCAAGCTTTCGATCATTCCACAATTGGCAGCCTCGTTCGCATTCGCGGTCAACTCCTCAACCATGCCGGCCGAGAACAAGTCTGTACCAGCTTCACCTGTGGACCCTGTCTACACGGAGGTCACCACGCCCCAGATCCACAGCGCGGCCCTCGAACCGGAAGAGGTGGAGACCCGCCTACGCGTTCAGCCCACCTACATCCTGTACACTAGCGCCTTGCTCGCTTTCGTGCTGCCGCTCCAGTACGGCTGGTCGACCTCGCAGCTCAACTTGCACAAGTTTAACAACGTCGAGGATTGCAACGCTCGTCCAATTGCCGAAGACACGTGCATCATGTTTCCAGGCCACACCAAGTTCCAGTGGACTATCGTCGTGAACGCGTGGATTGTCGGTGGTATGATCGGTGCTGGTCTCGTCGGCAAGTTCGCCGACAAATTCGGTCGCAAGCAGGTCCTCATCTACAACTGTGGCTTCATCGTTGCCGGTGCAATCATTATGGCCGTCGTATCAAACCTGTGGGTGTTCGCAGTCGGCCGTCTGCTTGCCGGTATCGCGTCAGGCGCTACGACGGGAAACGTTGGCGGCTATATCAACGAGATCTCCCCGCCTCACCTCCGCTCACTGCTTGGTGCCGTTCTCCACAGTGGTATCACCGTCGGTATTCTGTTGGTTGCGACGACGTTCTTCTACATGGACTTCGACAATGGTTGGCGCTACATTGCTGCTTTCCCGATCGTGCTTGCGGCTATTTTCCTGAGCATGTCTCCGTTCTTGATGGTGGAGTCGCCCGTGTGGCTCCTGTTGAAGGGCCGTCGCGCGGAAGCCGAAGCTGTACTAACGCGTCTGTTTGGTGCCGAGAACGTGCCTGTGGCTCTTGAGTGGATCGAGTCGAAGCGAAAACACGACATGGAGATGCAGTCAAGCACGTGGAGCGAGACGGGCAATGAGGCTGTTCGCAGTGGCAAGAGTGTGCCTTTCTCGGAGCTGATCGCTCCCCCTCTTCGTCGTCAGTTCATTATCGCCATTGGTGTTGCCTGCATGCAAAAGATCACGGGTATCAACACGGTGTTCTACTACTCGTCAGATCTGTTTAACCAGGCTGGTCTGAGCAACGCTCGCGTTAGCGCTGTCATCATCGACATTGTGAACATGCTGCCGACGCTGGTGTCAGGCTTCTTCGCGGCGCGTTTCGGCAACCGCCGTATGCTGCTGTGCGGTCTTGCTGGCATGTTCGTGAGTGCCATCGGCGTGACGCTTGCACTGTCGTTCAGCTGGTCGGCATTGTCAATTCTGTTCATTGCCACGTATGTGGGTTCGTTCGGCGTGAGTCTCGGTCCGCTCATGTATGTGGTCATCGCCGATATCTTCCCCGACTACGCTCGTGCTACTGTGACTTCTATCGGTGTCATGGTTGCCTGGACGGCCAACCTGATCGTGGGCGTTGGATACCCGTACATTTCGAGCGCACTGGACGACCTCGCGTACCTTCCGTTCGTGGTTTTGCTGGCGATTTCGTTCGTGTTCGTGCTCGCCCTGCTCCCGGAGACGTCTGGCAAGACGAACGAGGAGATCCAGGACGAGTTCCGCGCCATTCGCCAGCAGAAGCATCGTGTGGTCGAGAATTAAGAAAACTACGGGCCATCGATCACTCTGCGTGTTTCCCTGTTCACATAGCATAACACGCTGAGTTTTACTCTTTCTCATTAGTCCTTCACTTTCGTTGTTGTTATATACCCTGCCCACAGTCTGCTGTACCAAGTTGGTGCACGCCGCGGGTAAGGTTATCGCCTCCGTACAGTACTATTATTATGATACAGATGGTGCCGGAAGTTCGCTGCAACACCTAACCAAATTGGAGATTTTTTGTCAAATGATGGCACTATTAATAATGGATTTTGCTAGTGCTGTCCATTGCAAGAGACCAGCGTTACGTATGCTTCGGTACCCACTCATCCTCGCGATGCAATATTACTAGCATAAAGGTAGAGTCGCGCGGGATGCATGTCCTCCGTTGTTGGGATCTCCGTTGTTGGGCGCTATTGCTATCATTTACCCACCAAAGTAAATAGTGTCACCATTTGTCAAATCGGATGGCGAACATCCAGCAGGTGGCACACTCAAGTCGCGTCCCATGGGGTCCAAGCACTCGCGCCCCTCTTCGTCCCGGCAGCCGTCGGGCGGCGACGCCAAGGCCGCCGCGTCCAGGCCGCATGACAACCAGCAGGACGACGATATTTCGGCGGAGGCACGCGCCGAGTTCACAGTGGACGACATCCGCAGCCCGGAGAACACGCGGCGTGCGCAGACGCTTTGGACCAGAGACAACGACCGCTTCTGCAAGTACCGCAACTACTTCAAGAACCACCACATGTCCCTGGCTCGGGAAGTGGGGCGGAAGACCAGCAAGGGCAAGGCCGAGCTGCTGCGCTGGGTCGAGGATGCCGTGGGCCCGCTTGAGGGCGCCGACAAGTTCACCAAGGACGAGATCCTGGAGATCGCCATGGTGTCGGCGGCCATCACCGAGTACGGCGAGGCCACGCTCACCAAGATGTACGACCAAGGCGAGCTAGACGCGCTGCCCAACGTGCCGCTGCACACGCACAACCTGCGCATGCCAGCCAAGCAGCAGGCGTGTCGAGACAGCTCGGGCGCCGCAAACAAAGACAAGCTCGAGGCAGCGCACTACATCGGGCTGGAGGTGATGCTGCGGCTCAACGAGCGGCTGCCGGTCGAGCAGCGCATGGGGGAGGAATTGCGCGAGATCCTCAATCACCCGAGCAATCTCCGCCTCATGCTGGCGACAAGCAACCAGGTGCTGCACAAGAAGGTGGACGCGATGCTGATCAACGCCAAGGATGCACCAGCACCAACAGAAACTAAAAGTATCCAGCCACGCAAAATATCGGCGCGAGAGTACGACCGACTGGTCCAAATTGCCAAACACGCACAGGACGAAGGCTTCCAAGAGGCAATGATTGTAGCTAACGGCCACTATTTGTACGTGAGTCTACGCGAGCAGTTCAATCGGCTGGACGTTGGAGATCGATCCAAACTGTGGGATATTGAGAAGGACAAACGCGAGCTCCGACAGCCTCCTCGGGGCAGATTCCGCTCGCCATCACCAGCACCTCGGCTACCAAGATCTCCTCCATCCCCAGCAAAGAAAAGAGACCCAAAACCCAGAATGGCGCCCGAGTTGTCGAGCTCGCCATCGTCGCCTCTCGCTTCGGAAAAGAAACACCGAAGCCCATTCTCCCGCTTGGCAGCAAAAATATTCCGTTCACACAGCAAAAAGAAGCAAGCAGCTGCCGCGCGATCCGCTTCGACAGCAACTGCCCCCCAGATGCCTACACTTCCCGCTAAAGGCAAGGCTGTGGTAAATGGAAAAGGAGAAAAACACGAGAAGAAGGGCAAATCTCTAGTCAAAAAGAATATGACGCGTCGAGCCGAAGGCTCCCAACCAACGAAGAACTCGAAGCGAAATGGTAAAACCAAGCCACGAGCGAGGGCGGCCGCGAAGAAACCAACCCACCACTCGAACCAACATGCAGAGTATGCTGACGATTCCTCTGCCGAAGACAGCGACTATGTTGACACAGACTTGGATAATGATGTCGAAGTGGAAGACCGAGATCTTCGCGTTGGTCCTCGTGGAGGCAAATACTACATCAACACGGCGGGCAAAAAAGTATACGTGAAGTAAGAACTCAGTTGGTGCCTAAATGCGCGGTGCAGCAAGAATTTGACTGAAAATAGCTATGATACTCTTTTGACTAACGGTAATAAAATCGTGGAGTATCCTTACATTTGATTTATTCAGCAACATTTCGGATTTTATCCTTCTTTGTGCGCAACACAGCGCGCCCCAGCTTTCCATTCACTTTGAAAAACCGAGCGATAATTTTAGCGCACACGCGGGTCTCTTAGCGACGATTAGCAACGGCTTGGGTACTGCAGTGAGTTCCTGTCGCATTGATCCGAGTGCATACAGTGGGTTCTTACCGTTTTGGTTTGTCACCAATGTTGTAGCAATCCAACTTCTGAAAAACTGGCGCCGCGTCGACGGAGTTGGCCACAAACGCTGGTACTCTTGATACATATAGCAATTCGACTAATGCTATTGTATTAGTGGTTTTGCACCTGCCCAATATACTACTAATATGATAATAATGGTGCGGCGTATTGTGTTACTTTATCCTTTTTAGGCTAATGAACTCTAATCACCATTCCGGACTGGTGTCCGGTTTTGACACTTCGTGCGAACTCGCCTTCGCCAAGTCGGCTCCCTCGTCTGTCGTCTTCCGCTGTTACTTCTTCTCATCTCCTGCCGGTTTGGCTCTGTCTTCCGCCTCCCGCTCGTCCTCCATCCATCTGCGTACATCACCTTCCATATTCGTTGTTACTCCTTGGATGATGTGCATCTGCTTTGTTTCGGCCGTGTTCATTACCATCTTGCTCTTGCCGCTGTCCATCGCAAAATTGCAAGCCAATTTGCCATTTTGAATATACTACTAATATAGTAGCTAGAAAATATTTCGGGGTAAGTTGGTACTATCTGATTGCTCATAGACGCCATCGATGAAGATGATGTCGCTTGTGAACTTGATCCCGCCATTACAAGCGAGACAACGAAGCTCGAGAGGTTAGCTCTCAAAGCTTCACGCGCTTGGATTCATAACCTAAGAGTTTCTGCACAGAAGGAACAGAGAACACGAACACTGTTGGCCCACGCAGCAAGTTTGTGATTGCCAGAGAACCGCAAACGAGTGCAGCCTCTTTAATAATCGGGCTTAAGTTGAGTATAAAAAAGTCAAGTAAGATAGCGGGCCACGCCTAGTTCAATCAGAGACGAGTCGAGACAAGAACACGACAGAACCCAACTGTCGTTGCTCTCCTTCACACTCCTACTTCGTGTCGTTGCCTTTGCTCGCCGTGCGCAAACTACTTTTTGTCCGGCACGGGCAACACGTTTAAACGTTCGCGTAGTTTGGTAAATTGCTGTGGACCGAGAGGCTTCGTGAAAAATGTCCGCAACATTGTCTTCACGGGACAGTACTTCACCTCGAAGATGCCTCGCTCAACGAAGTCACGAATCTTGTGGAACTTCAGATCAACGCTATTGACCTTGTATCCACTACTCACTTCCTTGCTCACTTGGATCGCAGCTTGGTTATCTTCATAGAGCACAGTCTTCTTCGTTCGTCGAAGCTTTAATTCAGCACACAGGTTCTGCGTCCACATGATCATGTTTGACCACTCACTAGCTGCCACAAACTCGGCGCTGCACGTGTCGTCCGTCATAATCGGCTGCTTCTTACTCTTGTACGCGAACGTGCAACCGTTCAACGGCAGCACATACCCTGTGGTAGAACGACTGTAATGGGGCCACGTTGGCCAACACCGTTGCTCGGCAAATGAACTTACGAAAGGGGGAGACCCATTGTTTTTCCGTGTGGCCCACACACAAGTACGAGTGCGTACTCCACACGAGTTGGTGTGGCACCCGGCATTACACTAAGTACTATTATGTGTTACACACTAGATACGAATCGAACTTAAGGTGAGGATCGTCAGAGAGCCATCCATTTTAGGAGATCGTCAGTTTGGACAGGAGTTTAGTATGCATATAGTTAGAACCTTATATGTGAGATTAATACAGTCAGTTTAACTCTAACCCGGAAGTTCGCAAGTCGTTTGGTACTCAGTACCCGGAAACGACAGGAAGGCAAGCTTACAGCAGAGACGCCAGGCGTCTGTTGTGGTGGCGCGTTAACGCTTCTTCTAAGGCTAAGGTGCGTGTGACCCCTGTCACACCTGGTAGCACTTGTAGTCACTCCCGCGACCGGCGCGGATTGCTACAATCAAGATCTCCTTGAGTATGGACGACTCAGGGAGCAGGCAGCCGTCCCGGCAGGACTTCCCTCATCTCTCGGACACCCACTGGGCAACGCTGGAGAAGATGGTCAGTCTCCTGGGCGAGGCAGCATTCGCTGGATTCCCCAACCTTCCTGCAGAGCAGCAGAGGTCGCGCGTGGAACGCTTCGACAAGTACGAGTCGTCGCTGATT
>KV724575.1:0-14869 GCA_000500205.2 Phytophthora lateralis | reverse complement strand
GGGGTCTCTTGGAGGCGCGCAGTGCGCAGGATTTGGCTAGCCTGGCGAAAGACATGTCAGTTTGCATTTTACTCACTAGTGCACAAGTAATCCGGGTCACGAAGATCCGGGACACTGGTCGGGCAGGACATTTAGTATATTGCATTGCGGCGTTCTCCGAGGCGTCGGAAGTGAACGCCATGAGAGTTTCAATATCAACGACAGGCACTTGGTAGACATCCATCTTGGTCTTGAGTAGCGAATTCCAGAATGAGCGGTGGTGTGCGAGCGTGCAGGGGAGACCGATAGTCTTGACGTTGTGTCGACCTGAGTGATTATTGGCCGCTCATGGTGAATTTATCAAAGTGACCAGGCTGCCTAGAGTGCAACTCGCTGCGAGTTACTCTCAGCGCCCGTATCAATATTAGGAGGCTCCTACGTCCAGGTACACCAACTTTCACGGGTTTTGGTGCTCTGTCGATTTGTTCGTCGGAACCGTTCGCGCTAGCACTAACATCGAAAATGGTTTATGACTAACTCAACACCGACGTCAAACCCCACGAGAAACGTGAGAGTGGCGGTCACGTCAGCTGTGTAGGCGTTGTTACCGCTATTTCAGGTATTGTGGTCCTCACTTCGGTCTACAACGTAGTGGCGAGGCAAGTTCGCCGTGCTTGTGTACGAGCGGTGCCTTCCCGAGTTCATCCAATGGAACAGGAGCACCAGCGAACGTAAAGTAATATGACGAAAATGTTATGGGAGTATCGTTCACTCAGCGACGCAGCCCCACAGAGAACCAGAAGGCAGCGCAGGACAGATGAAGACACCAGCACGGGCAGCGCAGGACAGACCAACATAGCGGCGTGGACGTTGAAGATAGCGAGGACGAGGACGGACGATCGTTTCATTGGCGTACTCGGCCGGCATGCAATGGTCCTACCTCCCGCTGTTGTAGCTGTTACTTCGCGTACTTATGCGGTTCTCTCGTGTGGTGGTGCTCAATAGACTTCTGTTCTGCCCTTGCTTCGTTTGCTCTCTCTCTCTCTCTCTCTCTCTCTCTCTCTCTCTCTCTCTCTCTCTCGTCCAACTGAAAGCCGTCACGAGGTTTCGTTGTGACGGGAGTCACACAGCACCATGCGTTGAGGAATTGCTAAGAGTAAACAAACTCCAAGTGAACGGCAGAGCACTAGTTCATGTTAAATGCCTCGGGCGCTACCGAGCGCCGCTGGATCGCCACTAGAGCGCGGTGAAGTCAAAGAGGAAGTTATATTGTCTTAGCTAGCTTCCTACGTCTCCCCACACGTACTCTCGCGTAACCCATGCTCTTCCAGTCAATCGCAGTCCTTCTCCTGTGTGCTCCCCCCGAGGTACAGTTCCCCAGCCCCCGGGGCGGCTGCGCGACGTATCCAAGCCTCCCGCGGCTCCAGCGGTATCCTCCCTTTCCAACAGTTCCCGGTCTTGGGGACGGTTGCCGTAGATTTAAGACTGAATATATTTATAGGTGAACCTTAAATTGGCGTGCATACAAATTCTAAGTCACCTATAGTTTAACCTATATATATTATGCTGTGAGCCACCAGCCACGGGTTAGTGGTGTTGGGTACATCCCATGCGCCGCCTGCACGTGGCCTCAGCATGGAGCTGCTACAACAGTACCGGTTCCAGTACCAGTATATATTCGCTTAAGTTCGTATATTTCACGGTTATGCTCATTGCTATAAACCCATTCCCCGCGTATAAATCGGGTGACGCTACTGACATGGGGGATACGGTATTGAGACTGCTAATATATTATTATAAATGTTGATGATACTTGCTATCTTTACGTCATGCCACGACAAAATACTGGCACCAAACATGGTGGAGAACTTGGCCGATATCCGACAAATAAATGGGCTGGGAGATGCCGGATAATACTTTATACAACATGTGAGCCACGAGCAGACTTGCAATCCATTTCCTACAGACAACGACGGAGAAAGCCCGTAACAGAAAAATCCGCCATGCATCACCATCACAATATTTATTAGGATTCATTATCAAAACGTTGTACTGTATAAGTACGTTCAAAAAATATTATGACCAATCGTGTGAGGTTTTGTTGCAAAATTGTCCTATCAAATAGCAATTGCTGTGAGTGGCTTTCAGGTGACCAATTTGCCGCCAACTTGGACGAATCCAGCGCGCGCCAACTTTAGTTTTAGAGCCTGGGAGCCAATGCCCAACAAGCAGAATACTTACACGATCGAAGAAAAACGGCATGCTCTCTGACTGGCATCGGAAATCGGCGGGCGGGCAGCTGCCGACTCTCTAGGCTACCCCCGACGCACGGTACACGACTGGGTGGCTCAAGCGAACGCCATCTTCAGCTTCAAGGGAGCACAAATGAGCAAAACGCTAAAAGGCCAGGGGTGCAAGGAGACAATATCGCACTGTGGCTAACTGACTATCGTAAATATTCGGTTACTGCCAGTGAAAAACGGCTCCTTTTAATTAAACGCACAATTAGAGCATGGGCATTTATTGACCCTGAGTCAGTTGCTAGTAGCTTTATAAAAGCAATCCCAGTATACCCAGAAGTTGAAGTTTGATAGCATAAAAACATCATTTTCCGTGTGTCGGTTTCTGTCCAAAATTAACCAACGTCAGTACTTTTGTTATGTTTTAGGCAATCTAAGCAGTGCAGTTTTATAAACGTACCCGTCTATACACTTGCCTGGGTGTTCAAGCGCCAGCAAGTGGCGCGGCTTTTACTGTCGTTGTCTGTGAAGAAAGGCTAGATAGGAAGTCGACTGAAGAGCGCGGCGGTGTAGTAGACTCGAAGGTTGTTTGTTGGTTAGCAGTTAAAAGTGGGACTGAAAAGAAAGCTGGAGCTCGAAGCTCAGACTATTAATATATGCAGAGCTACCCTTGGTCTCCTCTGTGGAGCTAACGAAGTAAGATGAGGATCCTGGCTACACATGTTGCCTGTCCTCGGGCTGAATAGAAATGAGCATGCGCAGTAGAACATGTCACTTCGCGTGTGTCCGTCCGTCGCTCTCGCTGGCTGTATATCACCGCTGTAATGCTTGCACGATATTCGATCTTGCAACAGTCTGTACTACAGTGTTGACTTGAGCGTGCAAATGTGCTCTTTTGCGCGCCATGCTGCAAGCACCACAGCGTCGAGTCGACAACAAAGTGCTGCTCAAAGACTAACAGCCGCCGTTTAATCGTAGGGAAAACACGGTACATGTACCGTGCTGAAGCTGGGATGGCTGCTCAAGCTATCCCGTTGCGGCCTCGTTGCCGTGTGCGCCAGCCCTTAGCTACCGATTTGTTGAGCGGATCTCTCAGATACCCGGTGGGGTTGTTTGCTTGCCATGGAAACCCATTAGTCCGCTACGTTGTCTGACTGGACACGTACGCATTGTTAGTTCCTCGAATGCACAAAGCGCGTTAATCAATGATGCTGCAATTGGCACCCGCTGAAGTTGGCAGAACACCGACACAGCACCAGAGTGCCTCCCCATCCAAACGGGTGTCAGGTATCACGTCACGCGAGCTAGCACTGCTCCTTGGCAATCTTTTTCGCGCCGAGCCACAAGTTCCACAGACGTGAAGATACTCTCGATTTAGAACATCTAATCCTAAAATATTATAATCAGTTTTTTCTCGTTACAAATCGAAGTCACTTTGACTAAATATTTTGGGCCGTCAGTTTAGATAACTGTTCTAAACCTGGTCAGTTAGCAACAACAGGTCGATCTCATGGAGAGCGCCCAACAGGTTGGCAACAATGCGTCGAGCGTTTGATAGCAACGGAGAAAGGTGGTCGCGCTCCGCTATTCACGTCGACCAGCTGGGGCCTGAGATAAAAGTGCTCGCCGAGAGCGGCTCGTCTCTATTTTTGATCGGCCAGCACGCCCATGATCTAAAAAGATGTGCCGATCAAGCCTATCAATAGTGAACTCGCGCGTCTGGCATGGCATTCCCAGCAACACTTTTGAATTTGCTCATTCACGCTCAGCTGTGAATACATCGACCGACCAGCAGCTCGTCGGCCTCTCGATCGACAACCAACCCATCACATCAACAACTGTAAGATGGTGCGTGTGTTCCTCGCTCTCGGCGGCTCCCTGGCCGTGGCTGCCCAAGTGGCGGTGACGATGGCCACCAGCGTCTCCTTCATCAACGACTGCGCCTACGACATCAGCCTTTACGACAACAACGCGACCGAGACCATCGCAGTGGGCGGTTCCACGTCGCGCCAACTGGCCGACGGCTTCAGCGGCATGTTCCGCAACGGAACGGGCAGTGAGGCCACACTGGCCGAGTTTGCTATCAGTGGCGGCAAGGCCTGGTACGCTATCAGCGCTGTGCCCCCCTCAGCGGGCAACTGCACGAGCTACGCGGACTGCGTCACCACCTCGGGCAAGACCGGCTACAACGTCGCCATGTCAATCACTCCAGACACTGGCAACACCTCCGTGAACGCCGAGTGCGCAGCTGTGACGTGTGAGAGTGCCGACTGCGACGGCGCCTATCTGTACCCGACGGACAGCACCAAGTTGCACAACTGCCCAGACAACCTCGCCATCGAGGTGGCTTTCTGCCCGGATGGTTCCTCCAACTCGACCTCGACTTCGACGACCACTACGGTCACGACTGAGGCTCCGGTTGCCACGACCGAAGCCCCGGTAGTCACAACTGAAGCTCCGGTTGCCACGACTGAAGCTCCGATTACCTTGACTGAAGCTCCGGTTGCCACGACTGAAGCTCCGATTACCTTGACTGAAGCTCCGGTTGCCACCACGGCTACGCCTACGGTCACGAGCGCTACTGTTGCCTCGGATGCCGATTACAGTGTCGGGGTTGTGGCCACCGATTCGTCCTCCTCGACCTCCGCAGCCAGCACTTCGACGTCGACCAGCACCACGACGTCAATCTCGAGCGGTTCCACCACCACGTCCAGCGCCTCGACCAGCACCACCACGTCCAGCGGCTCCACTGGAGACTTTTCGAGTGCCACCATCAGCTCTAGCTTCGAGTACAGCGGCACCAACGCTGGCTCGGCTGCAGGCACTTACGGTAAGGTGACGGAGATGTCCTCCTGCACCACTGAAGACGTGTCTGTGACCGACCCTGTTGGCCCAATGAGCGAGGAGGTGACCATGGTTTTCCGTGGCCCCATGAACATCTACAACATCGCCGTGTTCTCTGGCTCGTCCGGCGGTGACTGGAGCAAGCTGTCGTCGTACGACGCCGACGCCGGCACGCAATCCAACATGGTGTTCATGAACAACCTCAACATCGACTACACTGGTGCTGACTCGAGTCCGCAGGGTTACTCGACGGCTGACGGTACTGCCACGGCTACGGAGTCGACAATTTTCGGCGGTTCCCTCGCGGATGCCTCCGACATGTCGGTGACCGGCGGGGGTCCGTGTGTGTCCACGGGTTGTGAAGTTAACATCATGACTGAGACCAACTGCGCGGACGAGGATGGTTGCACCGGCTACTACGACGACATGGGCTTCCACGGCTGGGACGGCGGCATGAAGATGTTCGTGACCAAGGTGGAGATGCCAACCGGTTCGTCTGCCAACCTGCCTGCTATCTGGATGCTGAACGCGCAGGTTGTGCGTGCTAGCCAATACGGTTGCAACTGCCGCGGGGAGGGCTCGGAGGGCGGCTGCGGTGAGCTTGACGTCGCTGAGGTCATCGAGACCAACACAGCCCAGGACAAGGTATCCACTCACTACTACTTCTACGATGGCAGCGTGTCCCCCGGTGGCGACAACTACGCCACGCGTCCCACCGACTCGGCTGTGACGTACGTGACCATCTACGACAACTCCGGCGAGGGCGT
This sequence comes from Phytophthora lateralis, assembly GCA_000500205.2. Lineage (NCBI taxonomy): Eukaryota > Oomycota > Peronosporomycetes > Peronosporales > Peronosporaceae > Phytophthora > Phytophthora lateralis. Next base: position 9,039 of record KV724575.1, on the reverse strand, counting down.
CGTGAAGATCATCGAGATCGGCGGCGACGACTTTGACTTCTCGGTGGACTCGATCTCTGCTGACACTGTGTCCACGTGGCTGTCTGCCTCCGTAGAGAACCTCCTGAGCTAAGTGGCTTGCCGTCAAGTCTGGGCTTTGCATTGGATGTTGGAATGGTAAGGCAGGAATGGATATTGCATTAGACCGGATAGTATCGCTCTCTGCGCGCGCTGAAGATAATACGATAGCAGTGTTAGTCTATTAGCAAGGTGCTGGCCCGATAACAATGTATCACTCGCTGTGTAGTGCTGAAATAATGCGATGCTTTCATCGGTCATCATGAACTGGGAACCGTACAAACGATACAAGTGTGCTGTCTAATGTATTCGCCCATTTCGCAGTGTGAAGCTGATGGTTCTGCGTCTATCGGTGTGAAAGCGACAGTAGCTGTATGCCTTTAAATTAAAGCTGCTTTTAGTCACCGCCGTTGCTGAAGTTTATCCGCGGTGTAAGAGGAGAAGGAAGCGCAAAGCGAGAGCAAAGCCGCGTTGAAGCCGACGGCGACGCTACGAAGCGATGGACACAATGAGGGTCCTTCAGTCCGCCCCGTGCTCCATGGCGCGCGAAAGATTGAGTCGGCTAGACGATGGTGAAACAAATCTGTCGTGGTCGTCGCTGTCAGCCAGTAGTTTGCAGCAGCCGAATGGAACTTTGCTGTTCATCAATTCCTGCAGCTCTCGGTGTACACTGTACACCGGACAGCAGTCATCAATGGGCGGTCGCCACTAGGGACACGGCGCACGAACAGCAGCGCTGCTGGCTGAAGCATGGCGTGCCGGCCGACACTGGCAAATCAGTCCCGCAGGACATGAGACCCCTGACTCCCGTGGGATCTCTTTCGTACAGCGAGCGCGCTCGGTAGCCACACAACGTCGGCGCACCACTCCATGCCGATCAATCAGAGATGGGGATGTGCGACGCCAATTAAAGCGCGCGAGAGACTTGGAGGAGCCACAGCGTTAGCCCCGTTAACATATAATACTTACAGCAGACACACACGCTGGCAGAATATCCGCAGTCAAGTTCGGCATGGCGTTTTTGGTGTTGCAGCGCCTGCGTGTGACTCTGGCGTAAAGTATGTGGATCGGCTGGGCACCGATTCAGTGCCGGCATACAAAAAACAAGATGTCGAGAGCAAGTCACGAGAGTGACACTCTGCACACGAATACCGCAGCGACAGGACGACCACCCACCCCGCTTAATCTTGCCCTTCTTAACTCAATATTCGGGGGTATTGATATCTGTACTAACGGAATATAAACACTACTTCAAAATCCTTCCATTCTTGATGTCGAGAAATCCCTCGCTGCAGTAAAACATAGTCGCTCGCAGGTCAATACCGTTACAGTCATTTCGAGACACTGACGTTGCAGTGCCCGCCAGCTGGCGATGGCGTCTATGGCCCAGCGGCGACTATTGCCTGAGATAAGCGCCCGTCGTCATGAAGCTGGCCACCTCGGCCGAACGCCACGATGTGTATGGCATCCGTCTGTCTCCAGTGCTGATCGAACCGATGCGGAACTTATCCAGACACACGAGTCTGCAACGCAACACGATCCCATTCTGCAATTTACCGACTTGGCCTCAACGTCCTCTGTCTCACAATGGTTAAGGTCTTCCTCGCCTTGAGCGCCGCACTGGTGATGGCCGCCCCCGTGGCTGCGTCCGTGTCCGTGAGCTTCGTGAACTCGTGCTCGTACTCCATCAGCCTCTACGACAACAGCAAGACCGAGAGCATCGCAGCCGGCAGCTCCACGAGCCGCGACCTGGCCAGCGGCTACAACGGCATGTTCCGCGACGGCACGGGCGACGAGGCCACGCTGGCCGAGTTCTCCGTCACGGGCGGCTACACGTGGTACGACATCAGCGTCATCCCGCCCGGAAGCGGCAGCTGCTCGTCCTACGACGCGTGTAAGGAGCTCACGGGCAAGTCCGGCTACAACGTGGCCTTGAGCATCGCGCCCGACACGAGCTCGACCAAGTCCGTCTCGAGCTCCTGCACCACGCTCACGTGCGAGAGCGAGGAGTGCTCTGACGCCTACCTGTACCCGTCGGACGACAGCAAGACCCACAGTTGCCCGGACACGCTGCCCTTCACGGTGACCTTCTGCCCTGGCGGCTCGAGCTCTAGCACCAGCACAACCACAACCACGACCACGTCGTCGTCTGCAGCGCAACAGTCGCAGCCGACCACTACGTCGGCTCCTACTGCCACGACCGCCACCCCGGAGGTGCAGAGCGACTACAAGTCGGGCACCGTCACCACGTCGTCGGGTAGCACCACGACGACTCCGGCCAGCACCACGGCAGCTCCGACCAGCACCACGACGGCTCCGTCGACCAGCTCGTCTACTCAGACGCAGACGTCAACTTCGACCACTTCCACTTCCACGTCGACGACCACGACGTCGACCGGCACCGCCGCGTCGTTCTCGAGCGCCACCATCAGCTCCAGCTTCGCGTACACGGGCACTGATGCCGGCTCGGCTGCGGGCACGTACGGCAAGGTGACGGAAATGTCCTCCTGCACCACGGAGGACGTGTCTGTGACCGACCCCGTTGGCCCAATGAGCGAGGAGGTAAGTTTGGTGTTCCGTGGGCCCATGAGCATCTACAACATCGCCGTGTTCAACGCCAGCTCAGGCAGCGACTGGAGCAAGGTGTCGTCCTACAGCCAGAACGGCACGCAGGACAACATGGTGTTCATGAACAACCTCAACATCGACTACACCGGCGCCGACTCGAGTCCTCAAGGCTACGCGACGGACGACGGCTCTGGAACTGCCACGAGCTCGACGGCGTTCGGTGGTTCCCTCGCCGACGCGTCCGACTCGTCGGTGACTGGCGGGGGTCCGTGCGTGTCCACGGGTTGTGAAGTCAACATCATGACCGAGACCAACTGCGCGGACGAGGATGGTTGCATAGGTTACTACGACGACATGGGCTTCCACGGCTGGGACGGCGGCATGAAGATGTTCGTGACCAAGGTGCAGATGCCCACGGGCGATTCCGTGAACCGCCCAGCTATCTGGATGCTGAACGCGCAGGTTGTGCGCGCCAACCAGTACGGTTGCAATTGCCGTGGCGAGGGCTCGGAGGGCGGCTGCGGTGAGCTCGACATCGCTGAGGTCATTGAGACCAACACGGACAAGGACAAGGTATCCACTCACTACTATTTCTACGATGGTAGCGTGTCCGCGGGCGGTGACAACTACGCCTCGCGTCCCACCGACTCGGCTGTGACGTACGTGACCATCATCGACAACTCCAGCGACGGCTCCATCAAGATCATCGAGCTGGGCGGCGACGATTTTGACTTTGACGTGGACGCCGTGACGGCCGACCAGGTGACGTCATGGCTATCCGCTTCGGTTGAGAACCTGTTGAGCTAAACAGCTCCGGAGTGTTTGACGCCTGTAGCCGCGTAAGCTGAGCTCTGTGGTGTGTTTGCAGTGCCGTGGCATGGCCTCTCGCTGGTTGCGACTAATAGATGAGGCGGGCATTGCTGTGTCTCTCTTTCGCTAGAAGCTCACACGTTACTTGATATCTATACAACGAGATTTTGACTACTTTCGGATATTTTTGCAGCCATTCAGCTCTACCACCGTAAAAGTGCATCCACTGACGAGTGCCTTTGTAAAATGAGACAACGTCAAACAAATTGTTACTAATCAACGAAAGTACGAATCGCGCTTTAGGCACATCACTGCAAAGAGAGCGTCTTACGCTCATTTTGAGACCTTGTCTGCTGGAGAATGTTTGATATTGGTGAAGTAACATTTTTTTGAAAGCATTATCTTCATTTTGAAGACCCCAAAATGGCGATACATTTTGATGGTGCGTTGCGGCAATATGCTTTCAATTTTTGCGAAACGTATATTAATAAAGCCGCGACTTTGGACAGGTTTGATAGCATTGGGAATTCTTGGGTTTAGTACTAATACAAATATTACCCGGCCTTAAAATATGATTAGTCTAAAGCTTAGTTCTACTAAACTGCGAATACTGCGTTATTAATACTACTAAGATTAATATGGCTGCTAAAATGACTACTAGATTCACCCCGAGGTCCACTTGATTCCTTCAGTGGGGGAATCAAGATGGCAAAATACAGACGACTAAGCCTATTAACACTACTAAGCTGCTAACCGGGAAGAATATGCTTAGTCTTAGTACTAAGCATACATTATTAATTGTCTACCGTCTACTAATTGGAACTCTACTATCAAACCCTGCTCGGGATGACATGCTTTGTAATGAATATTCAGTATAAATAATAGTAATATTAGTACTAACGGATATTAATTGGTACACTACTATCAAAGACCTACGTTTCAAAGTGAGCGGATGTGTAAATTTAATTCAAAAGTGAGTGGATGTGTAAATTTAAATATTGAGTTTGTAACGGGGTTACATGAAGAGTGCCCGTCACTCTTCAGAGTTGGGTACATGGTGTGCCCAACACCAGTACCATGTCACATGTGGTGTGTGCAACACCATTGATACGTGGCTGATGGCTCACAGCCATCCATGCATGAAGTATATAGGTTAAACTATAGGTGACTTAGAAATTGTATTGCAGGTCAATTTAAGGTTCACTTATAAATAGTCAGTCTTAAATCTACGTTGCTCAAGTCAACCGTTCCTCCAGACCGGGAACCAGTGAACTGCCGTTCACTTGGAGTTTGTATACTCCTAGCACTTCCTCAGCGCAAGGTGCTGTGTGACTCCCGTCACATTCACGATCTTCATTGCAGTTGCAGACATAGCATTCACATCTAAGTCACATTGATCGCTCTCCGCGCAACACGAATTAGTACCACATGGGTCTGCATAATGAACGCCGCAGCCGCACACAACAAAACAACCCACAGTTTCATCTGTCGTGTAGGATTACGCAGAAAATCTCGCTACCGGATGGTAGAAGTCCAACAACAACACTCGCTTCCCCTCGTCAGGTCAACGAGCGTTGGATCAATACCTGAAGACCAGGAACGATCCCTTACACCGGGTTGGTAGTGGAACCCTCTGTACACCGAGGTTGAGTTAGGTCAACCCAATAACCTGCACCACTAGCCACGAGCGAGGGCTAGGATGCAATATTGCGCTTTCGCGCGAACCCCCGCAGTTCCTCAGAAGGAAGGGTACCTGCTGTCAAGTCTAATACGGGTTTGCGGAGGTAAAACCTCGGCAGACTGTGAAATATACTTGGAACACTTGGTTCCACTATAATATATGGTGAACGACGCTTCTCGTCGCTCCCAACACTCGGCCACTCTAATCTCTTGAACTGACCAGCAACAAACTCTCGGTTCAATGTACCTTGAGCTCGCTGACAGGCATCCCACGTAGCCAATCGTATCCAGACCCTAAGACGAGCTAGTTAGACTTACCGAAGACGGATTTGACCCTTGGTGACTTGGGGGGAAGACTGCTGATTTATTTCTGTTTATCTACGGCTCTGAGAGCCTCTGTAGGTCATCATATAGCTAGTCCAATACCTATATACAAATATCACGTGTGAACAGATCTCTGTAGGAGATCGTATGACCGGCTCTGTAAGACCGAGGGTATGACACCCAAATGGGTACAAAACGAGGTTTTAACCTCGACCGGGATGTTATTATACCCGGCCGAGACCTCGGTCACTATGCTGCTGTGATCACTGTAGCGCGGAGAATGAGATCCACCAAGCAGCATGTGTGTGCTGGTCACTTTTCGCCATCAAGTGCAACACCCATAGCCTGGTGGCCGAGCCTTGTGACTAGGCTCAAAAACCCAACACCACACATCACCTCCTGTGCCGCTGGTGGCAGCATTCCCACCACGCCGAGGAGTTCTGCAATCCCAAGACGCATCAGGCTGGCGACAAACGGAACTGCCACAACCACCGAGAGAATCACAACGCAACCCAACCCTGTCATCACCACCACGAGAGTCCACGCATTCACAACCACCACAGGAAGAACCACCAATTCAGCTTTCATCACCACGAGAATTAGAGCTCTCTAATTCGGCAGCGTCGTCGAGAAAGGCCAGTAGGTCGTCATCATCTGCTGTGGGGCGAGCACGTTTCGGGTTTGGCTCGGACGCTGCGGAAGTATCGTCATCCGTGGTGCCACTGCTGCCTGTGCCGACGCCGCGCAAACGCTTCTTGGGTATCGGTACGTCGCCCTTCGGCCGCAAATTCTGAAATGGGACGAACTAGATCGCGCTGGGGCTCACTCGGGTGCAGTGAATCCTTTGGGCGCAAGCATAGTGGCCTGATTTGTAGTTTCTTAGGCCAACTGACCACCAAGTGTGGCGGTGTTGTAGGCCAATTTGAAGCTGATTTGCTGCAAAGTTACGTACAAATGGTGTGGTGCGAGTCGACCAAAAAAACGGCATTACCGGCAAAGTCACCGCGTGGTCTTGTAGTCTTACCAAAAACAGCGATCTGTATGGGCGATACAATTAGCGAGTCTAATGACCTTGGCCAAATGGCGTTGAGATACAATACAAATAGTGGTTGGCAGGCCGCATTTAATTTAACTTATTTAATGTTTTATTTAATGCCGTTTATTTGTACCGACCACCGGTCGCAAACTCTACAATCTTCTGTTCGGGCTAATAGCCTTCGCCAGTTGCGTACAAATGGTGTGGAGTGAATCAGTCGGCATACCGGCGGAGTTACGCCGACGGTTGCGTAGTCTTGTAGTCTTACCGAACAAGGATTTGTATGGGCAATACAATAAGCAAGTCTAATGGCCTTCGCCACTTGCGTACAAGTGGTGTGGAGCGAGTCGGGCAGCGGCCATACCGGTACGATTACGCCGACTGTCGTGGGGTTTAGTAGTCTTACCAAACAGCGTTTGTATGGGCTATACAATTGTAAGTTTAATGGCTTTGGAAAAACCGGTATAATCACGCACCACCGGACCCCCCTGCTACCAAGCTTAGTTTTGTATACCTTCCTGCTCCATACTTAGATCCAGTCAGCTGGCCCAGACGCCGAAAGAACGCGTTTATAACGCGTATAGTACGCGTTATTTGGCCGTACTTTTCGAATTTGAGCCAAAACCGGTAGCTACGCAAAACTCGGGTGCTAACGACAGTTCTAAACGAACTGTGAACTTTTGTAAATAGTCACTGTAATTTTGAAAAATGGCTTCGATCTACTTGAATAGATTAATTCCTTCGACGACGCGAGGGTACCAATTTTTGGTGTTCACGCTTTGCCGAGCACGCAACTTTTCCCGCTTCGTGTTTTTCCGCAGTCTGGATAACTTCAACCAACAGGTAACTAAATCGTTATTTTTCTCACGTTTTTACTGGTCTGGTAACACTTACGAATACAAACACGTACATGTATTAATACGTACACATCCACTCAATGCCGTCTGACGGCACATTTCCCACTCTGGGTCGTGTTCATTGATGGGTCAAAATCTTGGGCCACTTCTCCTTGAATCGCAGTTTGTTGTTGCTGTGATACGTCTCCATCCTGGAACGTACCGACGCCGAAGTTGTCGAGCGTCTTCATTAGTTTGACGGCAGCGCCAGGAACATACCCCGAGATCTCCTTGTACTGTTTGGCCGTGTCCAAAGTAGTAGGACCGTTTACCGAGTCGAATGTACCGCTTTTCTCCAATACATTCGCGGAGCAGGCCCGACCTAGAGCCGCGGCACAGTCATCCGTCGTCGAAATGCTCGATGCCGCTGGGTCATCTGCCTGGATTGGGATCGCAGTGTCTTGGATAAAGTTGCCCTCGGCCAACACAAAAGCGTTGGCTCCCGGCTCGATCGAGTGGCCCGGGTTGTCGGCCCAGTAGTTGTTGGCAATGTGCGCCACGACGTTCGCACTCTCGCTCGACGCGCCCACAACTTTCGGAGAACGACCCGATGTCGAGTGAATGTAGTTGTTCAGCAAGCTCACGCGGGTGGTGGTGCCGTCAACGGTAAACGTCCAATAGTGACGACCATCGCAAGAGCTGGACCAGTCCGTGTGGCCGTCGAAGTCCGAGTTGCTGATCGTGAGGCTCTCGACTCCTGCGAACCCACTCACGAACATACTCGCGAGACCTTAACGTGATCCAGCCAAACATTCTTCATCGCTCGGTCCTCGGTGCCTTGGATGTAAATGGCGTCTCCGCCCCAGACATACTGAGGATTGAGCTCGGTGATGTGGATGTTCTGGATGATGATGTTGTCTCCGTCCAGCCAGAGCCCTTTTCCCGTCAAAACACCAGCTTGGCCAATACCCCGTAAAGTCTTGTTGCTCTTGACGACGAGAGCCTTCTTAGCTGCGTTGTCGTAAGTTACGTCCACAGGGACGGCTTGATCGCATCCTCCGGTTTGAGTGAACGTCGTGTCTCCTTCGAACAAGATCACATCTTGACCAGCGAACCCGTTGTTCTTGGCAAGACAATCGGCGTTGGATTTGGGTCGGCAGCCTTGCTCCGTAGTCGTTCCTTCTGTACCTCGGAAGTCGAATCCCTTGTCCAGTACAACAACGCGAGGTTCCGCATCGCCTAGCAGCGTCGTGAGCTCTTCAATTGTCTTTGGGTATACAGGCTCAGTTGTACCACCACCCGTAGTGCCAGCGGCGAAGCCCGGTGCATCTCCAATAACGAAAGCGTGGGAGACTGACAGAGCAGCCAGCGCTACGATGATCAGACACACTTTAACCGAGTGATCGAGCGGACGCATTGAGGTTTGGCAGACAGTAGCAGAACCGAACAATGAGGACTTTACGGTTGAGGAACCAGCACATTTTTTAGAGTGACTGCGGTCGGTCGTACCTACATGTACGCAGGCAGCAACGATAGAGAGAGCGCTGAGATAGACGTTTGCGATTGGAGAGTGCTCATCTGCAGCCTCTGCGAACAGAAAATGCATTTCGACACTCGCCAAGTTGGCGACGCCAACGAAGCGTGGAGTGACAGAAGGCGGTAAACACCTGCATTTACAGTAATTTCACACAGCAAATCATTTGACTTGACAAATGTATAGTTTTGACC
>KV724570.1:26409-40381 GCA_000500205.2 Phytophthora lateralis | reverse complement strand
TCGAAACCGGCCACGAGACCCGACTGCCAGCCAAAGAAGTCGCCACTGATGACGGCACCCACGCCCAGCGCCCACAGGTGCGGTGCCTTGGCGTAGCGGGGGGTCTCGACCGAACCATTCACACTCTCCGACATCTCGATTTGGTAGTCGACGGAACGGCGATCCATAAATTTGAGCGGTAGGTCAGAAAATGAAGAATGGATCGAGCCTCGGCTTTCCGCTGATACATGAGCCTTTGACACCATGTTGGACTGTTTTGATGTGTGGAGAGGTGCAAGTTGCTGCCATCCGTCCTGCAAGCCGTTTCACAACTTCAACGTCGACGAAATCGGAACCTACAGCAGGACATTGATTGGCTTTGTGCTGGCAAGGTGCATTCCGACTGGTTGACAAGTTCTGCTCACGACTGCGCCTCGACTGCGGTACCCTCGACCGCCGAAAGGGGGGTCGCGTGAAAGGACAACACTGGCGAGATGCTCTTTTTCACGCGCTTGGATTCGCCGAAAAGAGCGATGAATCCATCTGGGATTGGACTGAAAAGGCTGCAGAAACCTAGCGATCTTCCAGCAGCTCCATCCCCCCCACCCTTCGCTATGACCCCACTGGGCTACCGTTGGGCACACGCCATCAACTCCAATACCCTGCTCACCTCTGTGCAACACCAGATCCAAGAGGCCGAGAAGCTGCACTTCGCCACGCCAAACTTTGTCAATGCCATCGAGGCTGATATCGTCTGGGGTGAGGCCAAGCAGACCCCCGTCATGGGGCATCCACCCGCCACGGACGGCGACTTGACCTTCGCCCACTTCTTGGACGCTATGCTGGAGCTCGCTGCGAAATTCCAGAGTTTGACGACGCAAAACGAGACGCCGTTGATCGTTAAGTTGGACTTCAAAAGCAGTCGGGCGTACGAGGCGTCATCCGAGGCTCTGGCCGAGTTTGTGGCGCAGTACCCGTTTACCAAGGGCGTTTTCATCAATGCAGACATCCTTCCAGGTCCTGCCAACTTGAACTATGTGGCTTTTGACGCCGCAATGTTCTTAAGGCAGGTCAATGAGCTGGGTGAGCGTGATGGAGGCGCACATCGCCACAAACTCGTGCTGTCGGTGGGGTGGACCACTGCTAACGCCAATGACGAAGAGATCCATCGAGAATACTCTTCGGTGATGGTCAAGGATATGCTGCGCGTTCTGGAACCGTACGGAGACAACATTGACGTGACGTTCCCATTGAGAGCAACGAGTGTGCGCAAGTCATGGGCTGCACTTCGTCCGCTGCTTGGACCGCAAAACTACGGCTTCACGCTTTGGTGGGCCATTACTCAGATCTCTGACGATGAGCTGGAATGGCTCTATTCAACAATGGAGCTCGAGAGTCATGCCGATGGCGACGCAGACAGCCAGAGGACGTACTCGGGACGAACGTTCTACGATATCAAAGGCTTCGACAGCTTTTTGACGAAGCGCGGTACATTGCTGCAAAACTGAGCTGAATTTGCTTCGGTCTGGTGCTTGTGCATGACTGAATCGTAGTATCACGTGGTAGTGCTTCCCTGCGTTTGAAGAGAGTGTTGCCAGACTATCAGACTAAAATTCTGACGCTGTCAACGTTCCCAAGAGAAGTCATCAAGTGCATAATGCTGACTCAGCACTGGTTGCCCGTTTCATTGGAGATACAGTAAGCTGTACAAGGCAGCCCCCCCCCCCGTTCCGCCCAAGGGAAAAAAACAATGTCAATTGTCAAAAGCCACATCACACGAAAGCTGGAGTTAGACGACACCTTGTTTTCTCCAGTTGCACCCGCACAAGCATGTCTGTCAAATTTCCAAGGGCTGTACTACAGTAGTACTATGTAGTATTGTATATCGTAGCTCGACGCTGTGTAATGTATGATTGCCCGGATTCGACAAGCGATTGACTTACGCACGCAGAGACAAAACTGCGTGTCCACTTTTCTGGGCTCTAACGGACTCTCCGTTCTGTTTGATGATGAAGAAGTTGTCACCAAGTTGTTCTTCATCAGTTTGAGCTTTCAGGGCTCGCATCTTCGTCTGCACACGGCGAATAGCGTACCGCAGTTCCGCCGTGCCCACCCACTGCAGCAGAGTACGCTTCCGCATTGAGCAACCGCACATTTCCTTCGTGTGCCGCAGACACGACAGCCGGGTGGGGTTGCACGAGCAGATCACACCTGAGAAGAACACGTTGTGCTTGCACAGGAAACACTGTCGAACGTCGTCCACCTCCATCGACTGCTCGTCGAGCATGACGTCGCCGCTCAGCTCCTCCACATTTTCCAGGCCCTCAGCATGAAACACTTTCTTGTAGCCTCGCTCCTCGTGGAACAATCGCCGCAATTCCTTCAGCAACATTTCACAGTTTTTGACTGAGTATTCGTCTAGATTTTGAGTCGACCCGAAGTGAAACACGAATCGATCATGCGAGAAGATCGAAAGTCGGCCGTAACTACGGTACATTTCCACGCATTCCCTTCCGAAGTCGATCCAGTTGGGGAGAACAAAGTTCACAGCTTCGTTGCAGTTGAAACCTTCACTGAAGCCGCTATGGTATGCCTTGGGGAACGTTAGGATGATATCCCCTGGTTCTTGTACGAGAGTGAACACCTTCACCCCCCGATCCTGTAAGATTGACGGTGGCACCATGGTCGTCAAGTGAAGAAGCAAGTCGGGGTTTTCCCGAAAGCGCTCCGGTACTTGCGTCCTCATGGCAGCCTCAAATTTCTCGGCATCCGAGGAGGGGATTCCATACCAACGTTTCTTGGCACCTATGTGCTGGTAGTTGATGCTGGACATGTAGTTGTCTTCGGCGTGCCAGCAGAAGGATGCAAACAGCATGCCGCAGTACAGCCAAGGGACGTTGATTCCGTTGATTGCCGCGCCCAAGTAACGGAGCAGCGAACCATACGCGTCGGGGAGGTTGTTCAAGTTCCAACCCGTATTTCGGTAGTACTTTGGGTTCGCAAAATCTATCTTCTCCTTTCCTGCAGTGCCAAACCACAATTATCAGCTAGTGGAACGTACATGGCATCACTCTGGTCGTCACCCTACCTTTCGTTGCTTGCGACGCAAAGCGTTTTATCGATCGTGGAAACCCACTGCCAACCTGCGCAATATCCAGGTCATTAGCGTATTCGACCTGCAAACCAGAGAGAGATAGAGAAGATCACACAGCCAAGAAGATATGCATCAGTCAAGAAGCAGACCTTCAGCGCGAAGTCAATAAATAATTACCTCAACACGAGGTTGTCCGGTTTGCACAATACGCCAATACTCCTGCTCAATCGTATCCGACGTCATCGAATCCGGGTCCAAGCCTCTCGACCCAAACCAGCGATCCCGGAACGCGCCGGCACGTGCACGGAACGACTTGAACGTGTGCGTGCGTCCATCCTCGTAGGCATGTCCTTCCTGCAGTCCGTAAAATAGAACACGTCAACACATGAATCCCTCGTCGGTCTCCAAAACTAGAGCTTTCCAACCTGCAGTTCGTGAATTTTCTGCTTCCTGGTGGCGAAATGCACGCCCTCGTTGTCCAGATCAATTGCAAAAGGGGGTTTCCACCCGTCCGGAGGCACAATCTTGCAGATGCCCGTCCGCGCCGCCTCCTTCTCAATACTACAAGCACGACAAGACTAAATCACCTGTTTTACAGCCGATTTGCACTCTCCCATCGCCTCACCTTGCAATGTACTTGATCGGGTCTGCAAATTGCTCTTGCGTTGGATAGAAAACCGCTCCCTGGGGCAACGGCGCTGCCTGCACGAGCTTAGTCTCCACGACGAATTTGGCCAATGCCAACTTCAGCAACTTGCGCTCAGATTCTGAGTCCGGATCTGAGTCCGGGAGGCGCTTTTTTATGGAACGCCGCTGTGTACCGCTCGGACTGGTACCGGCCGAACGTTGGCGCTGACTTTCTGCCTGCCTGCGCAGTAGCGCACCGGGAGCGCAACTATTACCGTGCGACGTTGCGGATGACGGTGGTCGAGAGAGAATTTCCGCCGAGTTGGGGCGCGTCGAGCGATTCTCCATGCTGTAGCGCGAAAAAGTTGTCAAAAAGTCTGCGAACTCGCTTGAGACTCGGCTATCGGCCTTCGACTGTTGGCAGAAGAAATATCGGCAGAGGTCGAAATGCCCAGAAAAACGGCCACATTTCGTCCAAACCCGGTCGAACTCGCTGACATTGTGTTCAACGGGGTTTGAGTTTTGTCCAATTGTAAGACGGTACCCACCTCGGCCTCCCATATTGGCATTGCCATGCAGCAGGCTAATGACGCACTCGCCATTGCAGTGGTCGAGGGCGTGGCGATCGCAGCGAGCTCCGAGCAGGAACAGGACGGCAATCTAGATGCAACTGCAACGGCAGTGACGGAGCCCAAGAAGAAGCGCAAGAAGGTGGTTGATACGTCGGTGCAGCAGCAGCAGCGGGCCAATGTCAAGCTCAAGTCGGGCGCCGAGATGACGCTGCAGATCCGACAACACTTCGACAGCCGCAGCCAGGCCAAGGAATACATACAGGACTTTGCACTGGCGCAGGGCAAGCGCGCGCGTCTGGACCCCAAGGCGAGCGGCGGCAAGAACTTCACGTTCGTCTGCAACAGCCAGACGCCGTGCAGCTTCGTGGTGCGCTTGTGCAAGTACAAGAGCTCGAACCTGGCCGGCCACTTCTACGTGAGCTCGTTCAATGCCGACCATGGAACCGAGTGTACGGGCATCGAGGCGGTGACGACGCGCCAGGTGGTGAACCACCTCATGAATGCCAATGCAGCACTGAGTGCCGTGCCCAAACTGTCGGGTCCAAGTGTGCGGGCGATTGTGCAGTCTCAAGACGGTATTGACGTGCCTACACGCATGGCGTACCGAGCCAAGCAAGAGGTCGCAGGCAACATTTTGAAAGGGGTCGTCGTGGGCATTCAGAAGCTCGAGTCGTTGCTGCTCCAGTTCCAGCAGCTCAATCCGTCGGCAAAGCTCAATGTCGAGGTTGACCAGTGGTCGCATGAATTCAAGCGCGCGTTCCTGATGCTGCCGCATGCACCGCTGTTACAGCGCCACAGTCTGCGTATCCTGGGCCTCGATGGTCTTGATATGTCGCACACTAGCAACTACCAGGGCATTTTTCTCGAGCTGGTGACCAAGGACGGGAACAACAATATTTGCACCCTGGCTGTCGCTCTTTGTGACAGCAGGAGCGTCGATAACTACACGTGGTTTTTCCAAGGATGTCTTGACAGCGGTTTATCGCTCGATATGCCGATGTTTTGCGATCGATCCCCTTCGCTAGAGCGGTCCGCTGAGTCTTTCGCAGGCGCTTCGCCCATTTTGATTCAGTGCACGGCTCATCTTGTAGACACCGTAGAGGAAACCTTCAAAATATCTCTGAGACGAGATCTGAGCCAACTGATATGGCGCGCCCAGGGTGCTGATACTCGGGAGAAGTTTGACACTATCCTAAGCTCACTCAGTCTTGCTGACTCACGCGCAGCAAACTACCTTCGAAGCATTGACCCAGAGAAGTGGGCAAAGCACTGCTTTCTTAAGCGCCATGCGTTGTACGGGTGGCAGACGACGAACCTGGGCGAGTCGGAAAACCCGGCAGTCAAAGTGACCCGGATGCTGCCGCCCTTCGACTTCTTTCAGGGCTACATGGAGCGCAGCATGGGGGACATCTACGAGCGCAAGCTTAGCGCCAAGGACTGGATGCAAGCAGGCCACATTCTCACCTCGTACGCGGAGAAGATCCTCAAGGAGAAGCAGTTGGAGTCCTCCTCGTGCTGTGTCTCCCCAAGCGATGGCGATACGGGCACAGCCTACGTCTGGGACACCCGCAGCCCCATTCCCAAGAAGCGCCGCGTGAACCTCAGTGCTACATCGTGCTCGTGTCCGTATCGTGACCAGTACGGACTGCCGTGCAAGCACATGTACGCGGCGGTGGTCTTTTTCAACAAGAGCGGCGGCGCGTGGGACCTCGCACAGCTCTGCCATTCCGTGTACACGGTAGCCAGCTACACTCAAGCGTATGGTCCGTTGGTGGAGCCCGTGCAGATCCCAGTTGACGAGGAGCTCGTGCGCAACGATGCGATTCAAATGAAGCCCTCAACCACGAAACGCTGCTCGGTTTGCAAGACGCTCGGACACAACAAGAGGAAGTGCACGGCACTGGAGGTGTGATACTGAACATCCACTATCATTTTGCCACCGTATAAATCCATTATGAACGCACTGCCAACTGAAGTTGCCGCATGTCCTGCTTGGCGCTCTACTCGCCAACATTCCGCGGTTGGCTTCAACATGCGGATTTCCAGCCAATCAGACACGATTGGATTTCGTTTATCTTGTTGCTTGTAAGCGGACGGTTCACATGGGGCATACTTTTGACCAATGGAGATACGTAGTTGACAGTTGGGACTTTGTCTTCGATCTTTTCCGTCGAAGATAACATATTGAGTGCGAGTCAAAGATTTGGCAGTTGGTGACACCTCGAAGGGCTCCGAGAATCACATCGAGATCCGCCGACTTGAGCCAAAGAGACCAGCGACCGGATCCAGTCATGATGCAGAGCAGCCAGCAGCTCGAGACGCCTGCGCACAGCCTGCGCAAGGAGCGCAAACCTGTGTGCAAGTGGACGGAGAAGGAGGATCTGCTCATGCTCAGGCTCGTGCAGAAGTACGGCACTCGCCACTGGACCGTCATCGGCACCAAACTTCCCGGTCGCAATGGCAAGCAGTGCCGCGAACGGTACGGCCATGGCAGTTGCAAACTTTAGTCAGATTGTCTCTAATTGAAGCTGCTTGCTGACTTTCGGTTGGACACTGTAGATGGCACAACCAGCTTGACCCGGCCATCCGCAAGGAGCCGTGGTCGGACGACGAGGAGCGCATCCTCAAGGACCTGCACGACAAGTTCGGCAACAAGTGGGCGGAGATCGCCAAGTTGCTGCCCGGGCGGACGGACAACGCCATCAAGAACCACTGGAACTCCAGCAAGAGACGACTCAAACGAGGCGTCACGCCAACTGGTTCGCAACGCAAGCGTCGCGACAGCTCGGCGAGCAACTCGAGTGGAGGTTTTCCATCGCCAGAGTTGGTCGGATTCAACACGCTCAACCCTCTCAACACGCTACTCACGGATCAATTGGACTTAGGAACGCTGTACCCATGCACGTTCATGCAGTCGCCGCTGGCAATTCAAACCAACCAGCTCGGCAGTCCGCATAACGGTCTCTGCTGGACCCCGACGGACGCAACGTACAACCAGATGAACTGCATGTGGGGCGTGCCGGCAATGCAGATGCCCGACTGGGTCACTGCCATGAACAACCCTTTCAGCACAGCCACTACCATCGAGCCGACGAGTGCAAAGCTGGCGTCCGACCGTGCTCCAGCCATGAACGGCAAGCGACTCATGGAGGAAACGTGTGACCTCGAGGCGGAGAAAACGCCAACATCCCTGAAGAAGCAGAAACTGGACGACCCGTCGCTCGAGATCCTGGCCAACGCCGCTCTGCTGCAGTCGATCGGCCATACTGTTTGAGGGACCAGGGCACCTCGAGGTGGGTATTTGTTCGTGACCAGAATCGCTGTGTTGCGTGGCACGGGTCTGCAGACCTTTTATAGTACGTTATTAGTGAATGGACTTCATTATTATATCTGCACGAACATGCCTCCGCACTGAGATTTCCTTTAGTTAAACACCTTTCTACTGTAATGTATCCATCTATCCCAGTTCCCTGCTAAAGCTGTTCCCCTACATTCTCCAAGTGAGAGTCGCGTGTTTTTGCCCTCCGCGCCGTCTTTGGCTCCATACAAACCGTTATACAAAAATTGTGCGGGTGGTGCGCCCTCCTGGGCCTCACACCGGCGCTTCCTCCCCTTTGCACAAGTGAACGCAGCATCGAAGATAATGTTGGGCCAGATCGTCAAGCAGACCGCCTCCAAGATGAACGTGGCCGGCCGCCGCGGCATCTCGGCCTCAGCTAAGCGCATGTCGGGCGAGGGCGAGCACCACCAGCATCTCGTGTTCGAGGGCGACTTTAACAAGAAGCTCGTGCTGGGCCTGACGCTCTTCGTCACGGTGGGCGGCGTGGCCGTGCCCGTGCTCCTGTACCGCTACCAGAACTGGAAGCACGGATTCCCCCAGCAGTAAGCGACACAACAACGCAGTGACACAAGCAGCATACACAGTCGTCTGCGTTTCGGCTGAGAAAAGTATTTTGTGGTTCCTCTTTTTCAAGTGTCTTATCTACGGATTCGTAGCAGATGAAGTAGGAGGCCAAGGAAGAGAAGAGAACCACGTGAATAATGAAAAACAATGAGAAAAATGGAGAGTACTCTGCGCTGTGTTCATTAGTAGAGAGAGGGTACGTGGGTCTCTGAACAATACGAGCGTGTCTGTGCTGCACTCACCACTGAAACGGCCAACGGTTCTAGCCTCACGTCTTGTTGCTCAGAGCTCCTGTTTCTTCGTCTTCTCGTTCTTGTCGTCGCCGTAGAGGTGCTGGAAGAAGTCCATTTTCTCGACGTGGTCCGTCTTGATGGTCTCGCCTCCGGGCTTCCAGTTGGCGGGGCAGACCTCGTGCGGGTGCTCGGCAGAGTACTGGAAGGCCTTGAGGATACGCAGCGTCTCGTCGACACTGCGTCCGACGGCGTCGTCGTTGATCTGAATGGAGCGGATCGTGCCCTCCGGGTCGATGATGAACAGACCTCGCAGCGCGGCGCCGTACATTTCGTCCTCCTCGTCCGTTACAAGCACGCCATAGTCCTCGGAGATGCGCTTGCTAATGTCAGCGATGAGCGGGATGTTCATCTTGCCCAGTCCGCCTTCCGTGCGCGGGGTCTTGACCCAGGCCAAGTGCGTGTGGTGCGAGTCAGTGGAGATGGCCACGACCTCGGCGTTGATGCTTCGGAACTGGTCCACGCTGTCGCTGAAGCTCACAATCTCCGTGGGGCACACGAACGTGAAGTCGAACGGGTAGAAGAACAGGATGAGCCACTTGCCCCTGTAGTCGCGCAACGAAACCTTCTCGAACTTGTCGTTCACCACTGCGTTCACGTTGTTAAAGTCCGGCGCCGGCTTGCGGGGCGTCACCTTGAAGGCTGAGGCCGAGTAGCGGTTCTTCTTCTCGTAGCCGAGCTGCTCCAGCAGCGCCTCGGACACGTGGGGGAACTGTACCTCCACACTTGCAAAATGCACAGGAACGACAGATTAAGACGCAGGGCATTTGCAGCGACATCTTTTAGGCAGTGGGTCGGTCCTCTGCAATACCTTTTCTTGCTGTTCGCTTTCGCCTTTTTCGCGCTGATGTCGGAGCTGGAGAGCTGCAGCAGCACCGCCACGAGCAATAGCGTTAGCTGGAAGGCGCGCATATTGGCGCGGGGGCTATCGATACTGTGGTTCAAGGATACAGGCTCGGTGATGGCACAAAAGTTGACACAGACGCAACATGTTGTGGTAGCAGCCTGACGTACTTCCGATGGTTCAGCTCTGCCGTGTCGCTTTGCGCGCACAGTCCGCCGACGCTGCACCTTGGGGATTTGTATGGCCTGAGGCTGCGTGCACATCGCTGATACACTGCATAATCACTCGATGCAACTTTCACAAACCCGACGCGCTGACGACGAATGTTGTGGCTCATTCCTGAAGTTTCTGACCAGCTCAAGCAACTTGTGTCCATTTGCACCGTCGAAGATGGCTACTTTCCGCGTTTTGTGTCTGCACGGCTTCGGCCAAGATGCACCCAAGTTCCGTAACCGCATCTCGTCACTGCGTCGGGCGCTCAAGTCTAGCTTCGACTTCGGTAGGCTGCGGACTGCTTTGCAATTGCATCAGATAGCATAGTTCTGGAGCTCTGACCTCGCTGTTGGGTATGTCGGACAGCATTCCCGGAAGCTCCGTTCCTCGTGACCAGTTTCCCGAACTCGACTCCGGAGGAGCAGGCCAAAATGTATTATACATCTATTGATGAGAAGCAGAAAGACACGGTGTACTGATGAGGCGTCGGCGTTGTGTTGATGCTTCAGTGCTGAGGGAGAGCCCACGTACAAGTGGTGGGACTTTGAGATTGACGAGGAGACTGGCAAGCACACGTACGGCCGTGTGGACGAAGCAGTGGAGTACCTTGCAGAATATGTGCGCAAGGAAGGCCCGTTCGACGGTATCTTCGGCTTCAGCCAGGGCGGCATGATGGCCTCTCTGATTCTGCAGCGACAGTGTACGTTTGCTGGAGTTTTAGACAAGAGTTTGCAATGTACGGATCTCTTACTGGGTATCGTTCATGTCGGTTTGAATGCAGGTGCTGACCCTAACAACGCGCCGTTCGCGTTCAAGTTTGCGCTGTTCTTCGCTTCTTGTGACCTGGGTGATCTCGTTTTCAAGTCTGAGCAGAAGGTGGACGTCCCGTCGATCCACTTCATGGGTGAAACCGACGCGATCGTGACGATGGACCGAGGCCAAAAGCTGCTGGAGCTGTACAACAACCCAAAGGTCTTTGTACACCCTGGTGGCCACTTCATCCCTACCAACAAAGAGGCGAAGGATGCCCTGCGCGAGTTTGCCAAGGAAATGACGACGGCCTACGGCGCCAAGTAAATATCCAACCCTCACGATTTCAACAGCAGCACATTTCGAACTTGTTCTCGTTTGTACTACTACTTCGAAGTATTTTGCATCACGAATGAGTATTTTCCATGACTTCCATGAACTGTATCAATAGCTTATTTGTTCAGAATTACTTCTGCTCGTCAGCTTCCCGGAGCTCCTTGAAGAAAGCTCGGAACGCGTCCTTGGGCTCTTTGTTCGTGGGGATGTAGTGACCTCCGGAATGCATCAACAAGTTGGGGTCGACAAACATATCCTTGAGTGCAAGACTCCGCTCGTTGTCCACCACAGCATCCGTCTCACCGATGATGTGTAGCGATGGCACATCCACCTTGACATCGCTGGTGTACTTGGGGTCACCACAGGCACCAGCAGATACGAAGAAGGCAAAGCGGAACGCGAAAGGTGAGTCCAAAGTGCTCACTAAAAACTCGAGCATAACACAACAACAAAAAGCGTTACTACGCTTTGCAATTTCCATCCACCCGGCACAAGGCACCTTGTCTCTGCAGGATCAGCGACGCCATGGTGCCTCCTTGGCTGAAGCCGAAGATCCCGTCGAAAGGCCCTTCTGTCTTCACAAAGTCCGCAACGTAATCGATCGACTCGTCCACCCGCTCCAGCAGGTACTGACCAGTCTCTTCATCGCGGATGAAGTCGCACCACGTGAGCTGCTTCACTTCTTCGCCCACCTCGCCACTGCCACAGCAAACACCATTGATCAGTGTCCAGCCCAACCCCAACCAAGACTTGACATCCTCTTACTTGTTGGCATGCTCTTCCGATGTGGGCTCATATGGAACATCAAACGGCGCATCTAAGCACACTGTGATATTGTCGAAGCAATGAAATGATTCAGTGCCCAGTAAGTTCTCTGAATGTCGTGTAAGAGGATGCACCGCCGCTCACCGAATTCGACGCTGGACTTGAAAGCTCGACGCAGCGCAGCGATGCGTCCGCGAAGCTTGAGGGCGTCTTGGCGGTAGCCGTGCAGACACAAGACGCGGTACTTGCTCATGGTCGAGGTCGAGTCTGCTTGGACAAAGTCGGAATGACGTAGGCAGCAATTAGGATGTTCTTGTAAAGGGAGGGAGATTGTCCCTCTAGTAGAGCAATTGACACGCTGCGCGCATACGTCCTCGAGGACAAAGCCTTTCAACGCTCATTTGATCTTTATGCTAACATGCAAGTCCGCGCGGTTATCTGATCCTACAAATGAACTTGTAGGCTACAAGTTCGATTGAGCGGAAACGTATGCGGCATGACAAAATATATGAAATGTCCGTCACAAAGCCATCCAACATCCTAAAACAGCAGTTGTCACTTAGATTTGGTGGAGGCTCAGCCTGAGCAGCTCAGTGAGCTGGGTGCCACGAATCGTCGTATCGTGGCATTCAGCCAACCTCCCGAAAAGCATAACATATATTCTACAGTAGTGTTGCCGTGTCAAGCACACATCCCACAAAGAAAAAGACCTGGACCATAAACAGTAGTCGGGAGGCGCGGGCGGCGGCGTGCGCCCGGGAGAGGTGATGGCCCTCGTGGCGCAAGACCTACAGGTGGAGCTTGGACGCGCGGACGGCTATGTTGGGCACGGAGAGACGGCGGACATCCGGTCCAGGTTGTGTGGGTGGAGATTGAACGCGGATACAGGGTGTACTGGTGGCATTTTCACGCAGCAACGCGGCGTCGTTTGTGTGCGCGATCATAAGCCCCGGATCCTGCTGCTGATGTAAGTGCTGCTAATGAATTTATTGATGATGTAATTGATATTGATTGTTCGTTATGACGTTGATCCATCTAACCTACTCCATCTCCAATGCGTGTCTGTTCGCAGCAGGTCTCCCCGCTCCCTGCTCCTGCGCTTCCGCACGGCGTGCCTTGTTCCTACCGCGGTAAACCAGCTTCATACGCTTAGACAACTGAAGCTGGCCACGCGATACTTGCGCGAAGATGCTGTGGATACAGCAGGATTTTTTGAAGTGCACACGACACGGACATCACTTGCGATTGCGATCCACTCGCCACCCGCTAGCTGGCATGCCGTAGACTTCCATTCTGGCGGTGGGTACACTCACGCGGGCAGTCACAGATAGAGCCTCCCGGATACGTTTAGTTTCTGGGGCGTACACTCTGTCGCAGCTTTCTGATAAACGAATGCAATGTTTGCGTTGGCTTCTGCTTCCTCTCCTAGCAAGAATCCAATTGAGGCGCGAGCAGACTGAAGCTCTCGAATCTTCCCCGTACGTTGGCGTTCGCGGACACGACGCAGCAACGTCAGACTCGGAGTCGGCTGCTCAGCGAACGAGCGTTGCTTCAAGCTCTCCACGCGACAGCACTGAAGTAGCTGGTCCAGCAGGGAACCTACTTTCAAGCGAGCACTCAGAGTATAGTCGCGCTTGATAGCACGATTATACTGCTCGACAGGGTTGTTTGTCATCGCAATGCCTGGCGGCGAGTTGAAACGTTGCCAGCGCTTGAAGCGAGTCGACAGCCACTGCTTAGTGAAGTATACAGCGATTGAAGAAAGCAACGGATCGTCCGTCCAGCTAGCAGTCATTGACGTCCGCATCTGCTCGAACTCTGCAGCACTGGTGGCAAAGTGCATATCACCGACGTCTTGAAAGACCCTGCGTTCGTAGACCTTTGCAGCAACATGGCAATAGCAAATCAAAGGGGTGAGCTGTTCGACATCTTCGACCCGTTCACCGAAAACTTGCTCCAGTGCATTCAGCTGGCCGTCGTCTGCGTCGGCCATCACGTACTTCACGGTCATCTTGCATCCGATTACAGTAGAGTAGATGCGCTTGAGAGACGCAAAGGCTTCTGCGAAGTGCAGATGAGTCATCTGCGACGTGATGAAGATGGCCACGAGGTGAAACTGACGCATCGTGTCCGAAATTCCCATGACGACGACTGGATATGCGACTTGATTTGAGTTTGAATGTTACATCTACATGTAACACGAAAGTATTGGGGTCGCGATTAACGCGTTCTAAGAGCCGCTTTGAGGTCATGCCGACGATGAATGCGTTGGCGTCATCTCTGTTGCCAACAACAGGCAGCCCCTCACGATCAGTGTTCCACGTGAACGTGAACGGGTCGCACCAGTCTTCATGCCCTCGAAACCAGTTCTCCCGAACCTTATCTAGAACATCATCCATGTAGTCACTTCCACCTAAGTGACTCGTGCGGAAGGCTTGCACAAACCGCTGCACGCATTGCAGAGATGGTAGATTGGTTTCATCAAGTTGAAAGCGCCAGTTGAGAGCGCTTCTGATTCGCAGTGGCTTGTGATTGTGCGCCGCCATCTCTCGCGCTACTTCTTTCATCGACTCGGTCATGCGAATGGGCTTGGCGGGG
>KV724570.1:0-26359 GCA_000500205.2 Phytophthora lateralis | reverse complement strand
GGGGCGGTGGGGGGGGGGAGATGATTGCCAACCTCCCACACGCTCACAATATTGATAGAGCACCACTGCTGGGTCTTGCCTCGCCACGGACATGGGGCAAACGAAGCAACGCCCTTGCATGCTTCACAGCTGCAGCGCAGTAAGCGAGTACGCGTATTATGCGGGGCGGAGACCGCACACAGGTTGCATGGCGCGATGCTGCTCTTGAAAACGACGAAAGTCTTGAAGGAGTCCAGGAGCCTGAGCGCGTCTTCGCGAGGAAGCCCTTCGGTGATGAGTGTCCAGTCGATGGTGTGCGGCATTGGTGATGTGGGGTGCGTGGTTTCTAGTAGAAGTTTACGTAAGAAACATGGGAGCCGGATCCCGTGGAGGGATCCACAGAAACGACCCACAATTGGTAGAAATAGCAATATCTGGGAAATGAGATTGGCTGGAAAATGCTTGGTCATCGACCGAGAGGTTTGTAGTGTTGAGGGATTGAATGGAGGTGGTGCATCGCAAGCTGAGGGTGATGTACCGACACATAAGTGTGCTGGTCAGTAAATTTGGGTGCTCTAACTTAATGTTGGACACCTATCTCTTTTTAAGGGTGTTTTGGATGCGGCATGACCCTTCGGCTAATGTAGCCATTTATGTGGTCCACCTTTGCTAGTCATTGCGATCTTCCAGCAAAGGTCATCACTGTGTCATTCGCTTCCTCGTGTATCAATGCGAGTGCTTCTCGCCCTCTTCGTCTCTATATGGAGCTCCTACCACCCATCCCAAGCCGCAACTGTGTTAGTCGTGACTCCCGAGAATGAGGCATCACTCAGGCTCGCCGCTGATCTCTACCACGCCGCCCAAGGGGCTCCTCAGGTGCAGGACAAGGAACGACTGTTTCGAGAGAGTATCGAGGTGTATCCAGAGATCGCCGCAGCGTACAACAACTTGGCGATGCTCATTTTCGAGCGTCAGGACAGCAAAGCGGAAGCTCTGCAGTTGCTGGAACGAGGTCTGCAAACTGCTGAGGCCACTCAAGACGCGGAAAATATTGCCAACATCCGCAACAATCTCGGGTTTATCGCTCGCTCCAATGGAAAATTCGGCGTTGCGTATTCGCTAGAAGCTCTTGAACACTTTGATGCTGCGTTGGAGCTCAATCCTGACTTTGTGGGGGCTTTGTACAATAAAGCCTCAGTGCTGTTGGCGCTACGCCGAGATATGGAGGCGAAGGAGCTGTTTCTCAAGGTTTTGGAGCTGGATCCGGATGCTCGAGAG
This sequence comes from Phytophthora lateralis, assembly GCA_000500205.2. NCBI lineage: Eukaryota > Oomycota > Peronosporomycetes > Peronosporales > Peronosporaceae > Phytophthora > Phytophthora lateralis. Next base: position 25,102 of record KV724570.1, on the reverse strand, counting down.
GCTCATATGGATTTGGGGAGGGTTTACTTTGAACATGGAGAGCTGGAGAAGGCCTTGGAGCATGAAGACCGAGTGATTCAGTTGGCGACGACCACGGAACAGAAACTGGATGGACTGCACAACAAGGGCGTGTTTTTGAAAGAGTACAACATGATTGCTCGAGCGCTGGAAGTCTACGATGAAATGTTGGAGTTGGAACCTGTGAAATCCTATGTGTTGGTCGATGTCATGAACGCCAAGCGTTCATTCTGTGATTGGAGAGGCATGGAGAAGTTGGAGGACCAGGTTCTGGTTGCTGCTCAACAGCAACTTCCTTTTGAAGTGCCAGAAGATCCCGTGGTGCTTCTCCCGTTCGACTCAACACTGCTCAAGATTTCAGATGTATTTCGCAAACGACTGGCGATGAGAGCCTCGAAGCAATACGAGCAGCCAAGCACACTTGAGCTACTACCGTTGCCGTGGAGCAATAACGACGTCACGTGGGATCGCCCGTTGACGCCACAACGACTGAAAATTGGATACCTGAGCTTTGACTACCGGGATCATCCTATGGGCCACCTTACGCTGGGGGTTATTGAGCAACATGCAGTACTAGCTCAAGGTGTAGACACAATCTGCTACTCGTACGGTCCAAACTCGGTGGCATCTGCACCTTGGCGACGACAGTTTGAGGAAAAGTGTGGCGTATTCCGCGATCTATTAGGCATGTCAGATCTCGAGGCTGCCCAAACGATTGGACGGGATGGGATCGACATTTTAGTGGATCTCATGGCTCACACCAAAGGTGCAAGGCTGGGTATTTCGTCCCTGCGGCCGAGTAGGATTGCAGTCAACTACCTTGGATATCCTGGAACGATGGGGTCACACTTCACAGATTTTGCCATGGTCGACAGAAAGGTGCTTCCACCTGAAGTTGCTGCTGCCAGCATGAGCGAGCAGGTTGTTTTCCTGCCACGGACGTACCAAGCGAACCGTTACGAAGCGGCTATCGCATCGTGTGGGGCCAACGCTGACGGTCTACAGTATCAGCGAGCGAACCGTCCACAACACGGCTTGCCTATGGATACCTTCGTCTTCTGTAATTTCAATACCATCAACAAGATGGAATTAGAATCTTTTGCGGTGTGGATGAGCATTTTAAGGCAACTTCCTCGCAGTGTGCTATGGCTGTTAGCCCCGTCCGGTGAAGATGCGCCTCGAGTGATGGAGCAGCTTCATGAACAAGCAATGGGCCATGGTGTTCGTCCTTCAAGAATCATTTTTGCACCACGAGTAGACAAACTCAGCCACCTCGAACGGATCACAGTGGCCGATCTGTTCTTGGATTCTTTCATTTACAACGCGCATTCGACAGCTGCAGATGCTCTCTGGGCAAACGTCCCCATTGTCACCTTTTGGGGAGACACATTCCCGTCGCGTGTAGCTGCTTCATTGATCCAGAGCGCGATGCCATTTCCTGAACTCGTTTCGCACAGCGTGAAAGACTACGAACGAGTCGCAGTTTACTTGGCGAAAACGCCAAAAGTTTTGCGCCGCCTTCGAAGCTCCCTTGCATCCCACACATTGACATCACCGCTGTTCAACACCAAACAGACAACAGAAAGCATCGAGGCCGCATACGAAGTCATGCACGACGTCGTCAATCGCTTGCATCCATTCACGAAACAAGACAGAAGTTCGCGGTTTCAGCTGATAATTGAACCCGAGCGTACGGCTGAGGCCTTCAGCAATGCAGAAGTTGTGAATGCTCGAGTGAATGATGCAATTCAGCAGGGTATCTCTCTCCAGGAAGCAGGGGAATACCTCGGCGCGCAGAATGTTTACTCGCGCGTCCTACGTGCGAGTCCGGGGAACGCGGACGCTATCCATTTGCTGGGAACGCTTTACTTTCAGACTGAACACTTCGAGCGCGCTGCCGAGCACATTCTACGAGCAATTGCAGCGAATCCTCACGTTTCGTGGTATCACTCCAACTTGGGCCTGACGTATGTGGCTCTGGAGAAACCTGAACTTGCAGCGCCAGAATTTCAACTGGCCCTGCAGCTAGACGCGTCGAATCGCGTGGCAATCTCACAACTCAGTGAGATTTATATCACGCAGAAAAATTTTAACATGGTTGTCGACCTCTATGCCACGTACGGGGAAGCTGCATATTTTTCTGGAGAGCAGACAAGTGCGAGCCAAGATGAAATTGAGAAAGCGTACGTGGCTTATTCAGACGCGCTTTCCAAAACTGGGCGCTCTCTGGAGGCTATTCAGCTGCAGGAAGATGCGGTGCAACAACACCCCGGTATGGTTCAGCTGAGCTATAACTTGGGAGTCATGTACAATGAGCAAGGGAGATACGATGAAGGAAATCGGCAGCAATTCGCTACGGTCGTCGCTCAGGCTCGCCACTTGTACGATACACAAGGTCAGTATTTTGCGAAAATCCCTCGTCCCGAGCACAAAGTGGTCATCGCTTTCTACTGCCACGAGTATGACCAGGCATGGTGGGCTCAGTGGGGGCCGTCTTCGCTGAATACAGGCCTGGGTGGTTCTGAAGAAGCTGTGGTGTTCCTGTCTCGAGAGCTACAGAAGCTTGGCTACTGGGTCGAGATCTACGGCGATCCGTCCCCGCAAGACATCTCCACTCTCGACCAAGCCGACGAGGACACTGTTCGATGGTACCCGCACTACGCATACGATATCGAAGATCGAGGAGTCGACATTTTCGTGGCGTGGAGATATCATATTTCGATGGCCATGGGCAAGGCAGCACGAAAGAAGTACTTGTGGATGCACGATCTCCCGCAGGAAGACGCAAAGCGATCCCCTGAGCTGCTCAACAATGCTGATGGGATCTTTTGCCTTAGTGACCTCCATGCGTCTACATTCCCTGAAAGCCTTCAGTCCAAGATCACGGTCGTTACCAACGCAGTCGACCCTTCCTTCTTTGTCAACGGACCCAACCATGCAGATCGGTTCGTCTACGGTAGCGCACCGACTCGTGGGTTGTACACGTTGCTGAGAGCTTGGCCACGAATCCGAGAAAGCATTCCTACTGCTGAGTTATCTGTCTTCTATGGCTTCAGACCGGCGTTCATCAAGTGGGGTAACGCGAATATGGTCAACTTCACGGATTGGATGACCGAAGTGAATCGCCTTCTAACCGAAACACCAGGTGTGCGCTACGTGGGTCTCGTCGACCACGCACAATTGGCGAAGGAGTACTCGTACGCTGGGTTTTACCTGTACCCGACGACGTTCTCGGAGACTAGTTGCATTTCGCTCATGAAGGCCATGGCGAACGGCGCGATCCCAATCACCAGTCGATTCCCGCCTTCAGCACTACCTGAGACTGTCGACGAATATGACCTCGGTCCACGAGCTCTTCAACAAATTTCCGTTGGTACGTTTGGTATTTTGTACTTCATGTAGATAGTCGTCTCGGACTCACCTGTTTATGCTTGCCGTGGTAAACGTTAGAGGACGATCCTGAGTGGCTGGAGCTCTGGATACGCAGCATTGTTGACGCCGTGCGCGACGAACAACAAGCACTTACCGTGCGCCACCGCATGAAGCGATTTGCACGTAAGAAGTATCGCTGGGAACATATTGCATTGCAGTGGCACCGTGTGATATCCAAGCCACGCTTGCCGTGATGTCTCTACTGTTAAAAAGAGATTCTTGGTTCCGTGTTCATCTTGCGTATATTGACTGTTAGCACCCACCCACACCCTACAGGTTCAGTTTCGTGCGGCACTGCTTACAGTACCAGTCATCTGCGGGAACGGCGTCAAGCTTTGCGCATTTCTAAAGGAAGCAGCATAGGAAAGATAGCGTATTAGCACGGCACACCAACATCACACAAGTAAGGCTGGACGTACCAGATGGAACACTCGGTCGCAGCCCTTGGAGCCGTCCTCGGATCCACAGATCACATGCGAGTCCAGCCGGATTTTGTTTTTCTTGCAGGCTCCGCACATTTGCAGGTTACACTCATTGCAGAACCACTCTGTCTCGGGAATGTCAGCGAGACCGATGCAGTTAACATGAAAAGCACGAGGGCATCCATCGCAGCAGAGCAGTTCGCCCCCCAGGCCACAGACACTGCAGTCAATATCCCATTGGTCTTCAGGACTTTTAGGTCCGGTGTGAGTCTCTACGTGAGCATGCCGCACGGGTGACGGCTTGCTCGAAGCAGGACGGGCAGAAGAAGTTGTGGAGACAGCAGAATCGGAGCCGTCATCGCTTTCTTCGGACTGGGACCCATCGGATTTCGCTTTGTCAAGCTTTGCTTGTTTTCTGCGTCGGCCCTGTGATGAAGGCGAGCTCGACCGTCTTGGTCGCTTCGCCGACGCTTTCCCGTTCTTCTTCGCGCCGTTATGTGCCGGGAAAACAGGCTTGACCGACGTATCACATTCGTGGCAGAAAATCTTGCCCCGGGGGATACGACGCAAGCCAATACATGGGTAGTGGAACACATGAGGGCAGCCGTCGCAGCATACCAGTTCACCACCTTCGCTGCAAATATAGCAGTCCTCTTCCCACTCATCCACGGATTCGCGCGTGCGGGCATCCTCATCGTCGGTCTCTTCAGTCCGTTTCTTCTTTTTCACTGCGCGCTCCTTGCGAGATCGTTTTTCCTTTTCACTCTTAGCGCGCGTTTTCATAGCATCTTCATCCGACGCGTTCAAGAAGCCCAACACTTCAAGGCGATGCATCAACGAGGCTAATGCAGTGGCCATGACGGCGATTGTTTTCGCGCGCTTGACATTCTGGATCCAGCGCTCACGACAGTATTTAGACGGCCAGAGCATCGTACCATCGTCAACTAAAGTATCCATAGCCTCTTCCTCTTCGTCATCGTCTTCCTCGTCACTCCTCTCGTCATGCTTCACAGGCTCTTCACTGGAAGTGTTCGCACTATTGCTTGCGTCATTTGCAGGCGTACTTGCCAATCCTGGTTTCGGCTTGCTCTGGGCGGACATTATTTCATTTTCTAGAGTAAATAAAGAGCCAGCAAAGTCTTCAATCTTGCCGATGGCTTGCACAGATGTTCGCCACAACGCTCCACCGTTTTCAGGACGGTCAGGCCACGTAGAGCCAAGGGTACGAAGGCATTTCGAAATCCACTCCTGACCCTTGAGCAGATCGTCACGGAAGGACTCGACGCTTGGATCCGCATGTTGAATGGCCTTGCGCTTCGGGTGTTTATTGTTCTTCCACTCGAGAAACTCTGTTTCTTCGCCGTTTGACGCCCCCGACGGACGCTGAGCGCGCTTTTTGGCACTCTCCTCGTTCAACAGATCAGAAATCAGCAAACCAGGCTTGGAGACAGGCATCTCACCAATAAATTCTTCCATGTGGTCGGTCAGGGATAAAATTAGGTGTGCCTCGCGGGGAACGCGGGAGTCTAGAGCTTCTATAAGCGAGTTCACCTCCGTTTGAGACGAGTAGCAGTACCATGTTGCATTGCTGTCATCATCCTCTGGTATTATGCCATCCCTTGGGGACCCGCTTCTTGCCAGAGACTCATACTTGCGTTTAAGCTTATCTGCGGGCCCAGGTCTCTCCACATAAAGCCGCTGCAGGTCACCTCGAAGAATCCAGTACCGTAGCTGATCCCGATCTCTACCAATAGGCTCTGATCGGACGAAGGATTGGCGGAGAAGCGCGTTGAATTTGCGCTTTTTCACCTGGGCTTCTTCTTCGCGAGCTGCTTCGGCATCCAGAATTTCCAGAACATGCGCTGCCGAGACGATAATACGGTCCTTAAGCCCACACTCTTTGCCCTTTTCAATCGCATTTCGAAGCAAATCGGCGTCCTTAGACGTAAGGCCGTCGGTAATTCCTTTCTTCGCTGCAGCTTGCTTGCGCTCCAACTGCTCCTGCAATTTCTGTTTGCGCATTTTCTCATCCGCTTTCTGTCGGAGTCTACCTCGCTGTTTGTCAAGCTTCTTTCTTCGTGCCAAGTATTCATGTCGGGTGATATACTCCTGCATCTGCAGCTTCTCAAGCTCCTCTTCGTTTTTTACCAGGGCCTCCTCGTTGTATGCAAGATAATCCAAGTCAGAGTCACTAGCCGATCCAGTATCCCCATCACAATCGCTCTTGGTCTCTTCAGTGCCATCCAATGAGCCATAATCTCCGTAAGCCCGTCCCTTCTTGTTATTTCCTAACCAAGTCTTCGTTGAAGTTTTGTTCGGCTCCACAATATTAGCGAGTTCAGCACGCTGCTTTTCCCGAAGTTTCTTCTCATCTTCAAGAGTACTTTTTCGATCTTGCATAACGGCGCGATTGTATTCCTTCGTGCCCTGGAGAGTTTCGTTTAGGTGCTTACCGAGCATCCGACGAACTTTCTCCGTACCAACCATGCGGCCAACAAGGAATTGCAACAGCGCCAGCTTGTGCTGCACTTGCAACGCCGGGTAATCGGCATCTTGCAACGCCTTGAATGCAGCTAGGAACGTAGACGTCGCATGTGCAGTGTAGCGAGGCACAGCAGCAACCAAGCTGCACAGGACGGACGGCCAAGTGAGAGAGGTAAGCATTGAGACCGTTGGCAACCCCACAGTCAAGGGCGCGTGCTGGATTTCGTAACGATATCGTTCACTGTCATCCATCGAACCTTCGTCATCGGATACGTAGTCCTCGTCCTCTCTGTAACAGCAAAAAAGAATAGAGGTGTAAATGGGTGACTAGCATATTGAACAAACCCTCGTCCGATTGTAGCCATTTGGACTTACCTGTCCTCGAGAATCTTCTCCAGCAGACACATATGGATCTCTGTGAGCATGGGAGAGTGCTTAGGGTGATTCAGCGCGCGACCAAACTGATCAACCGAGATGTCCGCAAGCTCTAGTACGTCCCGGAAAGCATAAATGCAGTCCCACACGGCGAGCATCTTGCCGACGTACTTCGCTGGGATATTTGCGAAATTGCAGGGTAATGGCCTAAAGTTTGCAACAACCAGCAACATGAGCTATCCACACAATGGTAACCAACTAAGGTTAGCAGTAAAGTGAGAAGGACGTACGATGGTTTGTCTGGGCGCGAGGTATCTTCCACAACCTCCAGTGGGATATCATTGATTCCTCGCTTCTTCTTGTTCACCGCGTCCTCTTTTCTTCTAAGCGCCGCGTCCTCCTTTTCTAGTTTTTCCAGCTTCTCCTTCGCAGAGCGCACAGTCTGCGCGAGATTTTCCGCCAGTCTGCCAAGCTTTTCTTCCTCCTTGTCTTTGTACTTGACTTTCTTGCGGCTGAGGATGCGATCTTGCATATCCAGAACCCGTTTGGCCTTGTGCTCAATATCCTCCACTGACTTCTTCGCCAGCATTTCCTCCTTCATCTGTTCAGCATTGCGACGACGCGCATCGCGCTCCAACTTCTCGGTTTCGCGTATCACGCGCGCTTTCTCCTTCGACTCCTGCTTCAGACGACGTCGGTCCAAACAATCTCTGCACACCGACACCAGCAACATATCAGCCACTTTCCACCAACAAATCAACCACAAAAAGCCGCCACGTACGCGCACATCTTGCAGTACCACTTGCTCACCGGGACATCGGCTTCACTCATCCCCAAACTACACCATAACAAAAATTAGCACCTACAAAATAAAATAAAAACTACTAAAACCAAATAAAAAAGTCTCACCAGCTCATGTGGAACGCCCTCGGACAGCGTTCGCAGCACAGCAGCTCGCCCCCATCTTTGCAGATGTTGCAGTACCATCGATTGTGGTCCGCCCAGCCGTCGTCGCCCGTCGTGGCGCTGTCGTCTCCGTCCTCGTCGGCTGAGTGCACGGGCGTGTCAATGGCCACGTCCCCCGTGGTGGCCACGCTCTCCACGTCCTCCTCGCTGTTGTTGCAGAGCTCCACGACGCTCAACATGTGCGCGGGTCGTGCGTTCGGGTCGTTGTAAAGTGGGGTTGGGTCCGTAAAAGGCGGGTTTAGAGGCCTGTTGAGCGTGTTCATCAGCTTTTTGCGGGGCTTTTTGGGCTTCAAAACCTTGGGACGCCCTGTATCCCTACTCGCGAACACTGACGACTGGATAATCCGGGCTTTACCCGTGTATTTGACCGGCGGCAGGGGTGACGAGGGGGGAGGCGGCGGCGGCGGAGGAGGAGGCATTAGCATGAAGCCCGCGGCGTCCAGGTCGCTGTCTTCGTCGCTCATTTATGACCTAAATTAAATGCGAAATGGAAATTAGGACACGAAATGGGTTCGCTGAGGTGTTAAACGCCCAATTTGTGCACGTACGCGTCGCGGTGGGCGAGGTGACGAGATAGAGGCGCGTGGAGACGGGAGAAAGAGGGAAGAGGGAGGTGCCGCGCCCCTGCTGACTCCAAGACGGCGCCGTAGGAAAGTGGCGGGTCGGGTCGCTCGATTGGAATTGAGGTCTGCCCCCCGCCAAAAACGGAGAAACTCAAAATGTACGGTTTATTGAGTACGTATGTAATTTAGAAGGGATGACTGTTGGGGAAGGTGTATGCGATGAGTAAATATAGTGTATCCATATATAAAGTGTATGCATTTTCACGGACAGACGGCACACTGCGCTGCCCACAACCCCCCCACCGATAGCCAGCCAATCTTTTCTTCGCTTGCGAGTGGTTACTTGGGTACTTCCTCGCTTTTGCGTCCGATTGCAATCACGGCCCACGAGGTTCAACACCAATCCAACGGGATCGGAGAAAAGTCAACGGGTATTCGTCGCCCATTTTGGCGAACTCAAAGCAAAGCGATCGAAAACTTCAACTACATCCACGATAATGGTTTGCCTGCCATAGTAGCTTGCATATGTAAATGATCACCACCGACGAGCTAGCCAAGCTAAAAGGCACTTCAGCCACCGATTTAGGCAATGGTAGTTCATCGGTAGGGGATAATGCATCGACAATGGTTATCCGCTGTCGCCAATACCTATTGTCGATACATTTTCCAATGAGTGGGAGCTGAAATCGCTTTGCAGTGACAAGCGTCCGCTAAGACCCACTTTAGCGCCTATATTCGCTGATCGGTTCTCCAGCTTACAGAGGTATTCATTAGCCCCCTGTCTTGCTATGACATCGAGTTGAATACTACCGGTAGTGCATTAGTGGTAACGATGCAGCTAACACTAAAACGTTGCAACCAGTGGATCACGGGTAAGTAGGTTAATCGACTATAAGTGACCGAACGATGCATTCGCACGAGCACGACCGCTGCCTTAGTGGATCGAAAGTGCATTGGCGATGGATGACCGAGCATCTAGGCTGGTTGTTTGAGGGCCATCAAATTCAACACACCTCCCGAGCGCACGCAGCAGGTGCACGTTCACAGGCCAGTGATGCTACATGTAGCACTACTCTGCGGCATGGAGGTTTGCGTTGCACTCAGCAACCCATGAGCGTCATGTAGTGCAAATACAGCTAAATTACTAAGCAATCTTACCATTTTCAATCCTACCAATTCCGAGGAAGCACAAAATACCAAGTTATTCGTGCTAGTCTAGCAGCTATCTTGCTGACCGTGACGAAGTAGGACAAATCAAGACGGAGATGAACGGTGGAGGGCATACCAACACCACGCGTTCTGAGGGATACACTCCAGCCCACAAACAGCAGGGACAGCCGCGAGGCAGACCCGGGATGTCAAAATTTAATATGACCACCTGCTTTTGGAAACACTTTGCGCACTGTGTACTCGCATGTGTTGATCTACGTTATCTTCCACTTACTCTCGGCTCATCTCGGGGTCATCATCAGGATTGTTGTTCGCTTCGCTAGGAACGCCACCTTCTCTCTCCTCCTCTCCCGGTTCTTGAAATGGAGATTCTTCCGTCATGCCTTCCCCCTCAGTAGCTTTGTGCTCCACCTCATCCTGTTCTTGAAGTAGCTGGTGTATTTTAATGCGTTCCTCTTCGACTGCTCGATTTCCCCCACTCTGCGGGCCCTGAAGTTCTTCTTCATCATTTCGATCACGCTCACCTTGTTGCCCTACATGTCTTTGACCGTCTTCGTCTTGCTCACCATCACTCGATTCCTCTCGGTAGCTCGCCGCGATCGAGAGAATTTCGGGCCGAAGCAGCAAACTTTCGTCCAGCAGTGGCGGTGGGGCTTTCTCCTCGTAATCAAGTTGCTCTGCGACTACTACAACCGCTTCCTCGTTCAATTTCTCCTCTTCCTCGATTGTCACCTCAGTAGGCAAAGTTTGCTTCTGTTCGCTTACTAGGGCGGGTTCACTCAGCCGTCGTTCTTGCTCTTCCATTAACGCCTCGGTGTCTTCAGCTTCTCTGTCCTCAGGAATGGTTGCCTCCACTGGTTCAGCTGGTGCTGCAGCTTCTTGCTCCAGCTTTTCTTGGGCAAGCCGGTAAAACCCGAGAAACAATCGCTGCCTTGCGGTCTCCGACTTGGCCTCAAGAACTAACCACTTGCCGCCACTGCATTGTATGGACACACACAGGGCGTCACGCTCGGGCGTCGATCGAGCAGTAACATTGGCACTACCATGAATTCCTTTTAAGACCTGTTCGATGCCATGCGTCTGGATACTACTTTTACTTCTCAGCCGCTTGAAAGTGCCGGCTGGGTTCCAGAACACAGTGGTCATGTCTGGTGTGATGTAAAGCGTCCGCGACACCACACGCCCGCTTTTCTGGCAAACTTTCTTGATCGCAAGCCCATCTAACAGCTCACGTACGAACTCGAGGTATTCGTACATGCGGATTTCATCATCACCGAGGTTCTCATAACTCACGTCTTCCTGCGCCAAGGTGACTCGCCTCTCAGCTCGAACTGCCATCGACTGACGGCGTGATGCAGCACGCACAAAGTCTTCTTTCGTCTCCACTGCACCAGAACTCGCGGGCGACGTACGGCGGTTGATTGAGTCTGCCCTGACACTGCCTGCATCACTAGCAAATCTGGTGCTGCCATGGCGAATTTTTAGCATCGAAGGCGGAGATGGTGGCGCCGTGAAAATGCTCGAACGACTGGATGGCTTCGTTAGATGACGCGACGAAGGCGGTTCCACCTTAAGCTCACCGGCTGCTCTAGCCTCACTCTCCTCCGTATGAGGTGGCGGAGGAGGCTTATCCTCAAGTTCATCCATCGCTACCATTTCGTCAGTCTGCGGTCGCAGCGGTGTTTTTACTTCGATATCGTCGGCAGATACAGCGATGTTTGCGTAGGACTGAGGCGAAGGAGGCGGCTTCACTTCCCAGTCGTCCGTCGCCACAGCAATGCTCTCGTAAGTTTTTGCAGCCCTTGCTGACGCCGCTAGCTGCTGTGTCATGTCCGCGTGGAAACGATAGCGCATATCGGCGTCCCGACCTGGAGTGGCCACGAAAAAGCCGCTCGTAGTCTGAACCAACCACGTCGACATCCGGCGCCACAGACTCTCGGTATGCTCCGCATTTTTCTCGCTCTTCTCCACAGGTTTGTTCTTGCTTTTCTTCTTGGGGGATCCGAACCAGAGCACAAACGGCGCCTCGAGCTTCTCGTTCGTTGCGAATCGCACGGGAATCACCGACAGCAGCAGCAATCCCCCAATCACCAGCACTACATGCACTCCAAGCAGAAGTATACAAGTGGACGAGCACTCGAAGCGCGTCCCGTACGCATTGCGGTACGTGTGCTCGATCGGAGGCTGCGCTCCAGGCTGCAGCTCCGACATCTCCACGGTATCCGGATACCAGTAACACGTCTCGATCTGATGTACACCACACCATATCGTACTTAGCATCGTCCGCAGCCAAATGGAGACCCCCACACGCCAATCCCCACTATTGACCATGTACGGGCCGAGCCGCAAGCGCTCGTTCGACGACAACGACCGCGAGGGCGGCGGCTACAAGCGCTCGCGCGTGGACGACCGTTCGCGCCGCTTCGAGCGACGCGGAGGCGGCGATCGCGACCGCTTCAACGAGAGCGACCGCGCGCGCGCCTGGCGACTTGCCAAGAAGGCGGTCGTGGAACTGGGCGACGGCGTGGAGCGCGAGCAGCTCACGCGCACAAGCGAACTGCTGCTGCGCGAGCTGGAGCCAGACGCGCAGGACGTGAAGCTCGGCCATCTGGCCACTCTCGTGCTGCGCGGCGCCGCGCGGCTGGCGCATAAGACGGCGCTGTACGCGACGCTCGTGGGGCTCGTGAACGTCCGCAAACCGGCTTTTGGGCGGGAGGTCGTGGCCGGTGCCACGCGCAGCCTGCAGAGGGACGTGGAATTTTTCAGTGTGGAGAAGGTGGAAGACGCCGAGACGCCCGACACCGACGCGTTCCGTCGGGACGGAGACGTGGACGCCGTGGCCACCCGCGTGAGGCTCACGGTGCGGCTCTTGGTGGAGCTCTGCGCAACGAAAGTGTGCAAAGCCGAAGACGTGCTGGCCATGCTGGACTCGCTGCAGGGACTGTGCACCAGTGAGGACTGGGACGCCGATGACGAGACTCATGCGTCGCTGAGAGCGAGAGAGGACGCGGCCGCGTGGAAAGATTTCTTCGCGTCCGTGGTGCTGGATGCGCTTTTGCACAGCGGCAAGGAGCTGGCGTGCGCGTCAGAGAACTTGTTCGACAGCTTGCTGAGTCGATGCAGAGAGTACGTCTCGCACCGAGAGGAGGAGAGTAACCCGCGTGGAGCGGAGGCAGGACCGTCATCATGGCGTACGCGCCGCTTGCAGCTGCAACTGCTCTGGGGACCTGAGAGTGATGACGAGCTACCGACGCTGTGTGCGTCGAACGACGCTCTCTCGATGGTCTGGGAAGCGCTGAACGCTATTCGCAATGGCGACGGTGAAGACAAGGAGGCTGCGTGGAAACTACCCGGCATCACCCACCCACAGGATGTCTTCGCGCCGGACTTTGAAAAGTCGGAGACGCATGCGCTGGCTGTGTCTCTGCCGATTGACCTGGCAAAGGTACGCACTCATGATTGTTTTTCTTCTCTAACTGCTTGATCTAATGGCTAACACACGTTTGTCCGCACAGCTTGACGCGAACAAGATCCCATCTTATAAGACGTGGTTCCGTATTCTTTCGGACGAATCTGGTGCTGCTGGTGCCGCCGTTGCGACGTTGCCGCCGGCCTCGTATCTCGTTACTCGCAGTCACTTCGTCGATTCGCTAGAGACTTCATACCCGAAGCCAGCTATTGCGGCGAAACTGCTTCTGGGCCTTGGCCGTGCGTACAACGCCCGGTTCGCTTCATCTCAAGCTGAAGGAGCTACTCCTGTCAAGAGTGAGTACTTGCTAGTGGAAACGCTGCTGGCCGCAGCTCTGGGCGAGAGCGCAGACGCCAAGTTGGGATACTATTGCTCTGTATTGTACCACTTGGTGAAGACCGATGCAGGCATTGTGTCCCCAGCTTTGGCAGTGGTGGTAGAGCTGCTGTTTCGTGAGGTGCCGACAATGCGTGCGGCCGCTGTTGATTCATTCGTGCTGCTCCTGAGCCACTTCCTGTCAAACTTCGAGTTCAAGTGGCGCTGGGCGGGGTGGTCGTACGTGCTGGAAGCTAGTGAAGACGACCCTCAACGCTTGTTTGTGAGCGCTGTCATTGAGCGCTGTGTGCGCCTCTCATATTTGCAGCACATGCAGAGTGCATTGCCCACTGAGTTCCACGTACTTCTCCCCCCGGCACCGAAACCTCGCATTCGATTTCAGCCGGCAAAGGAAGAAGATGCTGCTGGCGCGGTAGCCGATGATGATCCAAGCGCTGCTTCTCGGTTCTACCAGTCGGTGACGACTAAGCTGAAGGGCCACCCGCCCGCATCTGCGCTGCGTTCATGGCTTAGCGAGGAGCTGCCGCGTCTCGAGATTTCTCGCGCAGAGGCTATCGAAGTTGTATGGACGTGCATTCTGGAGGCTGGCGCAGCAACATTCACGCACATGCGACTCCTGCTTGAGAAGTACGGTAGGCGCTATGAGCTTTTCGGTGGCGATGACCAGTCTGCTGAAGAGACAGTTGCCGACGAGCTTGTGTTGGTGAAAACTGTGGCTTCGGTGTGGCTTAAGTCTCCGCAGCATATTGGCCTGATTCTGAATTCCATGCTGCGTCAAGGTTTGTTCCGTCCGTCTACGATTGTGACATGGGTGTTCACTCCTGACGCTGTTCAGCAGTACAGTTGGCCGTACGTTTGGGAAATTCTGAATGATACGCTGGAGTTTGTACAAGATGCTATTCGCGCTAAGACGCGGCAGTTGGAGCAGGCTTCTGCGCCGAGATCGTCAGATGATCAGGACAACGAGGAGATGCCTGACGTTGCAGCGCTTGAGGATGGCCGAAAGCGTCTCCAGGATGAATTGCAGCAACTGCTCGTGCTGCTGTTCCGTGGATTCAACCGGGTGATCACGGAGCACAAGGCCGAATGCGATGCTGAGGACGCTGATCCGCGTGATAACTGGTTCCACAGTGCGCTGGCTCAGATGCAGGCTGTGGGCTACCGTTTCCGCGTGCCTCTTGAAGATGTGCTTGACGATCTCCAGCTCGAGACTTTCAGCGTCAGTGCCTCGACTGATGTGGACGCCATCAAGATCTTCCAGTTCGTTCGTGACTCGTACCGCAGCACTTAGAAACTGACATCGAACTGGACTAGAAAATGAGCGAAGTAGTATTTCACACACGTCTAACCCTCAAAGCACAGAAAACGAAGTACAACATGTTTGTGTATTGCTGCTTGGCTTGGCGTTCGGCGCCGCTTTATTTGCTTTCTGCACGTTCGGGAGCCTCTGCCTTATCCCCCGCCTTGGCTGCCATCACTTCAGTTTTCCGCTTCTTGACCACTGGGATAACGTTCACTGCTGGCGTCGCAGCAGCCTGTCCGAATCCAATCGTAGTCACCGCCTTCTCTTCTTCCTTGTTCGCCTTAGCCACAGCCCCCGCGACAGTCTCCTTGATACCGTCCACCTTCTCTTTAAGCTCCAGGTAAATCTCGAGGTACTCCAGCAGCGTCTTCTGGTCCTCAGTCAACTTGTCCTTCACCTTCTTTACACAGGACAGGAACTCGTCACTCAACGCTTCCGGGTGCTCTCCCTTGAACGCCAACGCAAGTGCGTCATCCTCTGGCGGCGCTTTCCTCTTTCCTTTTCCCTTGGGCTCTGCTTGCTCCAGAGAGTAAGTAGGAACAAGCGCAGCCACGAACTCCTGCATCTTCTTGTCACATTTCTTAGCCACTCGGTGGATGTTCTCGGCCATGACGCGTCCCGCCATGACATAGTGCGTGAGCTCCTCATTGGGAGCAACCTCCTGTTCCTTATCCGCCGTCGAGTCTCTGTAGATGCAGGCAATAGCCAACTGACAGTACAAATCTGCTAGCTGCGTCGTGTCGTCGGCCTTGGTGGCCTTGAGCAGCTTCCTCCGCAACAGCAGCGCCTTCTCAAAGTCCGCCTTGGCCTGTTCGAACTGGTCGCTCTCAAGCCCCAAGTCCCCGAGTCTCGTGTACACGCGGGCCAGCTGCGTCTCCACCGCCTGATCCCCGGGATAGCGCGCGTAGATGACGCGCGCGAGCTCCATGACCTCCCAGGCCGCTTCCAGGTCGTCAGCCGTGTCCCTGGCATCCTGCTCGCCGTCGTCATCACCACCGGCCGCCGCACCTTCCACTGCGCCACCGAAGAGGCTGGCGGTGGCCTCAGTGAGACTCAGCAGCGCGTGGCCGTACTCGTAGTACACAGGCGCCACGGACAACGAGTCAGCCTTGCCCTCGGCCTCACACAGCGTGCGCAGGAGGTCCTCGAAGGTCACCACCGCCTCCTCCAGACGCTTCTCTTTGAGCAGAGATACGCCGCGCAGGTAGCGAGGGTCCTCCAGCGTCTTCTGCAGCTCCTGCGCCGTCGCGGACGTCTCGGTGGTCGCCATAGTTCCTACTGGCGCCCCTTTGATTTGTGATAGGTGGTGTAGGCGACCACAATATATAATGCATAAGAGGGTGGGAGGAACGTTATATAAGGGTTTATGGTAACATGGCTACATGTTGCATGTTGCGCATGGTTAGACGGCTCGCAGCAGTCTCGTGGCCGACTTGGAGCTCGAGCTCTTCTTGAACACGCCTAGTACTGCGAGGATAATGAGGATGACGAGGATGGCGCAGACGCTCAGCAGGATCGTGAGCTTGACGTTCTTCCACCACATTTGCCGACGCAGCTTGCGCCCCGTGTTGCGGAAGACCTTGGCCTGCTCGTTCAGGTCATTGGTCTTCTGCTCAACGACCTCCATCTTCTCCGTGTTGGAGAGTACGACCTGGATATTGTTGTGCATGACGGTCTTGACGCCGTCCACGTGGTGCATCACCTCGGACAACTTGTCCACCTTGGTGCGGTCGTCGTACGTGCCGGCAATGCCCGCGAACGCCTTGGCGCAGTCCTTGTCTAGCCCATTCTGCAATCAATACACACACAGAGCTCAGTCAGCATTGCAATTACACTTACAATCCAAAAGGTAGGTAGCTTACCTCTCGACATGTCAGAGCCTTGGAGCCGTACTTTGGCACGATCTCCTGCTGGATGGCCGAGATCATCTGGAAGGCCAGGCGAATGGGATAATCCTTGGACGTGATGACTGCGAACACGAGCTCGTCGTTGTTCATGGTGAAGTGGAACTTGTTGGGGTCGCAGTCAAGCGAGTGGCGCCCGTTGGGCGTGACCTGCGTCTTCCATGTCGGGGCCCGGATCACCTTGCCCAGCATCTCCTTGAACGTGTTCATCTCCGGCGCCCCGCCGCGCGCCGGCTTCCCGTCGGAAGAGTGCATGTAGCAAGCCACCACCACTTTATCCGTGGCGCGGGCGATGGCCAGGAACTTGATATTGTCGCGCGTTAGCGACGCCGACGCTGCACTCGGTGGTGCCATGGTGCTGGGCAAAAACCCAAAGGTTTGTCTGCTGCTTCTGATCTTTGGCGAGTCGCACAATGCACTAAATACACCCGAACGCCTCGCAAAATGCGATGACGCCGGTCAGTTACGATGCGCTCTTCCGACCAATTGAGGAATGGAAAAAAACCGTCCTGCAAGCGAGTGAGATATTTCAGGCCTTTTCTCATGGGTATGCAAATCCAGGTACCGACATGACATGGCTACAAGTTAGGAACCAAAAAGGGCTGATTGTGTTCGCCAAGTTCTGGTGTCTATTTACTCGACGGTAAAATGGGGTTTGGCCAATGCTGCAATCTGCTGCAGTTGGTCGGCAGAGAATCTATGGGTGAAAGGCAGCGACGACGAAGCGGGGAGTTGGTCCTGGAGCAGCGTGATGTCCACTCCAGAGCTGAGAGATGCCATCACAGCCGCTTCTTCAGTGGTGCACTTGTCCGATGGAAGCAGGTTGTGCTCCTTCCACGCGCTCATGATGCCCGCCGCGCGATCGGCGTCCACCAGCTATCAGATTTAAGCAAAACGTCAGTAAGTCAAGTGCTGAGGGGCCCCCCTGCAAGTAGTAAATGACTGCAACTTACCTCCACTGATCCAGTGAAGCACTTCAGCAGCTGGTTCATGGCCATCGAGTAGGCGAATCCAAGCTCCTCCGTCTCTTTGTGCCTGTTAAATTCCTTGATGGTCGCCTCCAGGCGAGGGTAGATCTGTGTCTCCCGGACGTACAGCCAAACCTGAAGATTGTCGAACTGGTTGTGCTGGTTAGCCAGGATGTGCGCCCATGCCACTTCTTCTGCCGGCGGCAGACCAAGATGCTCGTTCTCCGGACGGATCTTCTCCAGGTACTTCTTTTCAATAGCGATACCCAGGTTAAACGCCGTCTTCAGCAACAGCGCCACATCTTCACCAGTAACCCCATAGTACGTCTTCAGATGGAACGGGTTGCCACTCGACAGCACTGCTTCCAGTGGCCTGTCGCCAATCAGCAGCATCTCCCGCTCCTTTCGGAACTGCATCACTGTCTCCGGCAGCGGCATAATAGCGCTGCCCACATGCTGCGGCAACTGGAGCGACGCGAATCTTCCAAACTGCTCCGACAACGGATAAAAAGTCTTCTCCACCAGCTCCTCGAGTAGTTTGCTCTCCACGTCAAAGTTCGGCAGCGAGAAGCCGTAACTCTGCACTTTTCCGTCCTTGCACAACGTCTCCAACACGTCACACGTAGCTCTCAGCCTATCCATCAACGCCCCCTGCCTGGCCGGGACCAGCGCCAACTCGTCCGGAACCTGGCACACAACATGGTCGAGCGTCTCGACGTCCAGCTCCTTCCTCGTGATCTCCACACCTCGCTCCACGTACTCCTTCGAGAGTCTCTCGTCTGCCTCTGGGTTCGCCGGGTGCACCACATTACTGCCAATGAGCGTGGAGAGCACGAAACATTCCCTCGGGATGTCCAGCTCCTCAATGGCCTCATTCAGGACCAGAGCTTCCACGTAGCTCTGCTTCTCGCCCGCTTTCGTGGCCACCGCCGGGTTCACCGCCACCTGAATGAAGTTGCTGGAGTATGACGCGATCAGCGCCTTGCTCGAGTCCACGCGCGGCATGTCTTTGGCCCACAACGCGGGGCTACCGATGCCTCGGGTCCCCACGGTGAGCCACTGCGCGTTGGCTCCTGTTTCGCCCACGCGCAGCTTGGGACTGGCGCGTGGCTGGAAGGGGCAACGCAAGACGAAGTCCTCGGTCGCAGGGCCAGTGGCACGTCCTACGTGTAGATGCGCGCACCGCAGCGTCGAGACGCGGAGGCTGCGGGGAACGCAGATCGCTCTCATCATATTGGGATGACAAAAGACAAATAAATAGTTTTTAGCTTGATACATAATACTATTAATATAATATATTATTATTATACTACTTGTACAGTAAAGGCAAGCAAGCTGAATGAACAAGACTTGGTTGGAGGTGTACTAGTACACCATTGCACAGCGTTATTCACGATGTCAACACTCGAATTCAAAAAGTACACACTCAAATTAGAAGCCTGTCAGATTGAAAATGATACTACCTCTCAGATCTGATCGAAAAATTACGTCCAGACTTCTATGTCCTCAACGTGCAGCGCGCGCTGGTGATGAGGTAGCGATGGGCAAATCACTCGATTGCACAGCTCTGGAGTCACCACTTCGTCAAACAGGGGGTCTGCAGCGAGCTTGAGATACCCGGCGCGATGCTCCGTAATCGTCGTGCCGTCGGGAACGCGCAAGATACCAGGACGCGGTCGCGCAAGAAAGCGCTTCACAGCGCTCTTGTAGACAGAGAATACAGTCTCTATCGGGTTCATCATAGGGGAGAACGGCCCCAGCTTCAGCATCTCGGCGTCTTGGAATTCCTCTTTGGCGAACACATCCTGTGCGGCATGTGGGAATGTTGAGCACGACTTCGTCCAGAGGGGTGGAGGTCTTGGTGTGACACAGCAAGCGACTGATAAACTCGTTCACAAATTCAGCAGTGAACGAGCCGGACTGCGACTCATGATAGACTAGGCCAGTACTCGAGATAACGGCATTAATATGGATATCTTTTATCCTTACTGGCACCACCAGTCTGTACTGCTCGCTCGCTCCAGCCATGCCCATGTGATCACCACAAGTTGGAGGTCGTTTTATCAAAATAAAATATCTTCTTGTCGCTAGCGAGCGCTGCATAAAATTTGATCACGTACTAGTAGCGTTTCTGCTTGTTGATTGAGCTGTTGCGGTTCACAACGTCGCGGTGCAATCTCTTGAATGTGAAACTGCGGGCGTCTAGAGCTTGTCGTACGGTCTCCCGGTTGATAGACACGTCGGATTTCTGCTCAGAGAGTTCCATTATCTGGACTAGCGTTAACTCTGGCGTCATTTCGATCCCGCTGAGCAGGTATCGACGTGAACAACATGTAGCGTTTTTGACGACCCACCACATTGGTGTTGATCGCCACTCCTGGCGGACGAGCAAGAAGATGGGCGTATGGACGCCGACTCACTGACCCTACGTGCTTTAGCACGTACGAGATGTTCAAGGAGGAGCTCAAACAAGCGTTTGAGCCCCAGCAGAACGAGTTCCGATCGAGGGCTGAGTTCTTCGATCTGCAACAGGGCAAGCACGACGTGCATGCTTACGCCCAAAGGGCACGGTACTTGGTCTCGAATATCGTGACCAACCCGATTGACGAGGCGACAAAAGTCGCCACGTTCCTGAAAGGCCTTAGAGATGGGCCTGTGGAAATCTATCTCTTCCGAGAGTACCCGAGTACTCTCGAGGCTGCGATCATGCTCGCAATGCAGGAAGAGTTTAGCCTGCGACAGGCTAAACTGGATGTGAACGTCCCGCGGCCGATGCCGCGGCCGATGATACGACCCTCGAGAGGCCCTGAACCAATGGACCGCTCGAATGCGACAGCTGCTAGTTCCCAGCAGCGTCGTGGGCCTACGAATGATCGTTGTTTCCACTGCAGAAACATCGGTCACTATGCCCAAGAGTGCACAGCGCCTGTGCACGCGGCCAGGGGCCGTCGTGGCGATACTGGGTATTGTCACGGTCAACAAAAAAACTAAGGCAACCAGCAGGCGCGGGGCGCCCTGCTGGTGATGCGGCCCAGCGTGTCGACATCGGACACGCTGTATTGAAGGCCGCTGCCCCCAGTGAGACCCCAGTGAGAGTCAATCTCACTGCAAGAAGCTAGATGACAAGCCGAATCTTGTCATCCTGAAAGTAAGCTCGAAGAGAGAGAGAGAGAGTGATCTTTGTGCTCTAGTGGATTGTGGTGCGTCGAACAATTTTGTTCGACTGCAGAGCCTTTGAAGGCTTGACTTCGAGGAAGTGAAAACACCTCGAAGTCTATTGGAAGTGAGACTAGCAACGGGTGTCGTTGTTAGAACCGAGAAGCGTGTCGTACGCGTACGCTTCTCGTATCGAGAAAGAAATTCGTCAACGAGCTTATCGTTCTAGACTTAGACGATAAGTTCGACATGGTGTTGTGCATGCCGTGGCTTGCACGGCATGATCCGGTGATCGACTGGACGATGCGTACGATCGTGCGCTTCGGGGGTAGCAGCGCGGCTGTCTCCGATCATCCAGTGCAGACACCAACGACTGCGAGAGTCGTTGGAAATAAGAGTGAGTCGAACCAGCAGGGCCTGGTTCGATCGGATCCGAGAAGGTCTCGAAGCGTCGGGTGCGACGCGGTTGTGTCGACATTAACAGTCAACACACAATCACATATTACGGAATATCCAGCCACTAGTGTGACCAGTGACTTGGGTACGTCAGCCCCGGGAGCTGATGCAATTGACTCAAAACTCAAGAAATCCTCCGCCATCAGGCGTCGAGGTAAGGAAGGTGCGTCGGCTCTGGGAGCCGACGCTACAAGCAGTGCGGACGGTTGCAAACGTCCCGCACCGGAAAAGCTTGTGTGCTCGCGTCCAGCCGGACTGCACAGCGACGCGGTACGCGATCAAGCCGGGCTTGAACGCGTGCACCCGCGGGTAGAATCCGCCGGTGAACCAAACGGAAACCTGTCCACGGCCGGGCCTGGTCAAGAGAGAACTTGCGGAGCCGGGCTCCGCACGAGAAGCGAACGGCGCAAGCGAGCAATGCTGCGCAAGCCTCGGTCAGGGACCGAGACGCTACAAGCAGTGTCTGACGGGCAGACACTGGAGTTGGAGACAAGCGTCGAGACCCTGAGTGTCTTGACGCGTACGAGTATTGGTCTCCAATACAAGAAGATGAGGCTGGAGAACCCTCCGACGTTAACGTCGGAGTTGATCTCGCTTCCAGTCACGAGCTGGAAGCGCTTCACCCGCGACCAACACGATGGACGCATCGAGCTGATCTGCATCCTCTCGGAGATTGAGAGGATGAACTGCGAAGCGGAAGAGTTGAAGCAGCTCGTCGCGGAGGGTGCGGACGCCCTCAGCGCCAAGTCGAAGAAAGAACACTTCGACGAGCAGGGCTGGGACTCGCTCAAGTCGAGTCCCTTCTACGAGGTCTTGCGAGAGTGCAAGGATATACTCCCGGACGACATTCCTGAGGAGTTACCGCAGGACAAGGGTGTTCAGCACGAGATTGATCTCGTGCCGCGAACGAAGTATTGCGTTACGCGACAGTGGCCACGGCTGGGTGAGCAAGTCAAGGCGATCCACGACTTCTTTGAAAGTCGTCGCAAGGCAGGACAAGTGCGGGAATCTAAGTCCCCGCACAGCGCGCCCACGTTCTGTGTCAAGAAGCCACAGGGTGGGTAGCGCATCGTTGAGGCTTACAACAAGCTGAACGACGCCGATACCACGAAAAGATGTGATCATCGATTCGATGGCCTTGAGCACTATCTTCAGTGCTCTGGATCTGAGAGACGGATTCTGTCAGATCCTCATGCGTGAGAGCGATATACCTCTCACGGCGGTAAACACTCCGAGCGGCATGCTCTGGGAGTGGCTCGTAATACCGCAGGGTCTGAAGAACGCCCAGCGACGTTCAACAGGTGCGTCACGCACTTGCTGCGCTCGGTGCGGGACTTCACACGGAGCTATTTCGATGACGTGTTCATTAACAGCCCGACTGTGAATGGAAAATCGGATGTGGAGACGCAAAAAAAACATCTCCGCAAGCTTCTTGAGCTCATGCGAAAGCACAAGATCTATGCTAACCTGAAGAAGTGTATCTTCGGGGCAATCGAGATACCCGTACTTGGGTGTTTCGTGGGGAATAACGGCGTACGCCTGACCCGGGAAAGATCAGAGTGATCAATGAATGGCCTACGCCTTCAAACGTCAAGGAACTGCGGCAGTTCCTTGGACTCGCCATGTATTTGTGTAAGTACGTGAGCAACTACGCGGGCAAGATTCGCCCGCTGTCGCAGCTCTTAAAGAAAGAGGCAGCATGGGAATGAACTGCTGATTGTCAGCAGGCCTGTGAAACAATCAAACAGGGCTTAACTGAGGCGCCGATCTTGGCGGTGGGCGACCAAGATCGCCCGTTCGACGTTGTGTGTGACGCGTCCGATTTCGCAATCGGATGAGCGCTGATGCAACACGATCACGAAGGACGTGATCGTGTGGTCTACTATCAGTCACGTCAGCTGAAGCCAGCTGAGCGTAACTACCCTGTACGTGACAAGGAGCTCCCTGCCATGAAGTATGCACTCACTCGCTAAGTTTTGAGCATATCTACTTGGGAGTAGACCGTTTGTGGTCTACAACGACCACGCATCGTTGCGTACGGCGATCAAGGCGCCGCACATATCACAACGAATGGCACGGTGGCTTTCATTCTTTGCGGAATACAACTTCCAGGTTGAATACAAATCTGGAAGGCTGAATGTCGTGGCCGACGCGCTTTCGCGTCGACTGGATTATGCACGCCAATGCAATTCGCGTCGTTAGGACGACAACCCCGTCGTCGTCCTTGTTGGACGACGTGAAGGCCGCATACGCACACGATGCGGATGCGAAACAGTTGTCGGAGTACTTCTCCACACCTTCTGACAAGTCTCGTCAGAAGCTGCCGAAACACCTTCGTGACCGTGTACATCGTTATCATGGACACGTTGGTCTGCTGTTTTACAGCGCAGTCGACGATAACGCAGATCGCATTGTCGTGCCGGATGATCCTGAGCTGAAGCTCAGGATCACGTATGAGTACCACGATGCCCCGACATCGGGCCATCCTGGCCGTGAGAAGATATACTTGCTTCTCACGCGTGACTTCTACTAGAGTCACCAGTACAAATGGGTACGCAAGTACGTTCGTGCTTGCGAGGTATGCCAACGCGTGAAGCCTGCGGCCTTCTTTCAGGCTCCACTTCAATCACTACCGACTCCGTCGGAGTACTGGCAGTCCATTTCAATGGACTTTATTTTTGGTCTTCCGCCAGACAACGAGCGGAGGACTGGTGTAGCAGTCTTTGTTGACCGCTTCAGCAAGATGGTGCATCTTGCTGCAGTACCAGACGAGATGACAGCCAAACAGACAGCACGTCTGTTTGTTGACATGGTGTTCAGACACCATGGTATGCCCTTGACATTGTATCGGATCGTGATCCGCGCTTTCACAGCGCGATTCTAGAAAGAAGTGTTTACACTTCTTGGAACGCAGTTGTCCATGTCGACTGCGGATCACCCGCAGGCCGACGGAAAACACGACCCTGAGCGCGGCGACGTGCTTCGCGACGCTAGAGAGCTTCGTCCCGATCTCGACCTTCACGTTCGAGGTCGTCTGCGCAACCTCAGCGAGCTGAGCCTTCAACAAGCTTAGCTCCTGGCGCAGGGTCGCGAATTGCGATGCTTGGAGGCGTCCAACAGCCTCCAGAGGAGACTCAAAGTCGGGTTGACCAAACCCGAGGCGTCTTCCTGTCGCCTCCGCCGATGGGCGTAAAACTTGGGCGAGCGCTGTAGTCGCCTATGGCACTCGAGTGAGTGGAGTAGTCACCTACACCACTCGGATAAGTATTGCGGTCTCCCACAGCACGCGAAGACACCTGCGCCTGCAAACTAGAGCGCAGGGTCTTGAGATCTTCAGGTACACACATGAACGTGTACCCGTTAACGTCCCGCTCGGAAATGCGTACTGCCCCGGGGCTGCAGTACTCTGTCGTGTAGAATTACGCAGAAAATCTCGCTACCGGATGGTAGAGTCCCAACAACAACACTTGCTTCCCCTCGTCAGGTCAACGAGCGTTGGATCAATACCTGAAGACCAGGAACGATCCCTTACGCCGGGTTGGTAGTGGAACCCTCTGTATACCAAGGTTGAATTAGGTCAACCCAATAACCTGTACCACTAGCCACGAGCGAGGGCTAGGATGCAATATTGCGCTTTCGCGCGAACCCCCGCAGTACCTCAGAAGGAAGACTACCGGGTGAAGCCGAGCTCATTGTCGACCTCCGCAACGAGGTCATCGAGCTCAAGGCTCAGCTCGCCGACACAGACGGCCGCCTCTTCGCTGAGACGCAAGAACGAGAGAAGTTGGAGCGATTCAACGCTCAGGCTTCGAGCGACGAGAGCCGCACTCGCGAGGCTCTGGGCGACCTCCATCGGGCGTATATCACCCTCCGGGAAGAGCACGACCAGGTTGTTGCGCACCACCGTCACGTCAATTCCGCCATCGCCGACCACGATCATATCGTGAAGTTGTGGGCTGCTCGTGCCACTGCTGCCGAGACTTCGGTGACTTCTGTTCAACGGTTGATCCGCCAAGAGCGCGAGCGGTTCAGGGCTGGCTTGGTGGCCTACACCGAGCAGGTCGCCAAGCACCGAGCCGA